>PVKA01024885.1:0-33644 GCA_004027165.1 Ctenomys sociabilis
AAAAGTGTGGAAGGATTCAAAGTCAACATGCAAAAATCATTAGCATTTTTATACACAACTAACAAATGCATCATGAGCTCAACATCTGAAAGCAAGTCTTTCAAAACTACATCCAAAATAAATTAAATAGGGGGCCAGGGAGATAGCTCAGTAGAATAAGTGCTTGCCTGGGAGGCACAGTGTCCTGAGTTAAGTACACTTAAAATACACTGATAATTATGTTACTCTGAGCAAAGAGATTGCAGATTTTAGACAATGGAAAGGTATTTCTTGTTCCTGGATTGGAAAAACCAACATTGTGAAAATGGCCATACTCCCAAAATTATTATACACATTCAATGCAAAACCAATTAAAATTATTGCAGCTCATGGAGCTACAGAAAACATTCCTAACATTCAACTGGTACCAGAAGAGACCCAGAATATCAAAAGTAATCCTGAGAGTTGAAAGGAAGGCAGAAGGCATCCCAATCCCTGACTTGAAATTTTACTAAACAAGCTACTGTGATGAAGTCAGCATCATAAGCCACAAAGATAAACCTCAGGATTAATGGAACATATCAGGAAATGCAGACCGAACTAAAAACAAGCTCATTTGTGTTATCTGTAGTAAAGTAGCCAAAAATGTCCTCTGAAAGAAATATAACCTCTTTAATAAATCATGCTGGAAAAAACAGGTTTTCCACATGCAGAAGGCAAAAATTAGATACATGTCTATAACCATACACTAAACTAGTCAGAGTGGATCAAGTATTTAAAAATTAAAATAGAAACACTAATTCTCCTGAAGGAAAATAGAAATAGAAATCCTAAAAACATAGAGGTAAGGAGATAGATTCAGCCATGGCTTTTTGTGCATGCTCAAGTCTTACAGTTATACACTCCTGAAGTGTCATGTATTCAATTTGTGGAGACAGGAAGAGTTGGGAATCGTTATATTCTTCATTTTCAAGTAGAGTATGTGCCACTTGAGTGAACATAAACTGACGGTACACAAGGGTGCCCAGTGATCAGGCCTTAATTCTTTAATTGCTCACCTTCACAAACGTATATGGGGTTCTGGGGTAAGATTTATATCCCTCTGGAGACATCAGGGTTCTTAAGAGGATAACATTTGAATAATCACTCATCTTTACTGAGAAGAATTTCTATAGGGTAATGGTTCCTAAAGCTGTATTTATGCTGGAACTGCACTAGGCATGACTTCCCACACTCTTCAAGCTTTACTACATAGCTTTAAAAAATTCTGATTCAGAAGAAGTTTTTCAGAAGAAAAAGAACTGCCATACAAACCTACACTGTTGCAGTGCTCTACATGAATTAGTCTAAAATATCTAAAGTAAGACATAATCATTTCCTTCTTTACTTATTTATTAAAAGCATGTAACATGGCTTATTAATGCAACATAAACTTTCACAGCAATGAATTCTCTATAATGATCAAGGACAAGTTATGTTCTTTATTTACAAGTGACATAGAAGAAAAGCATTCATATTATAAGAAACAACCAATTGAAGTCATGAATCTCTTGTCAAAAATTAACATTTTTGGTGATAATTTATTCAACATGTATTTATTTATTTATCTCTCTGGTAATAGGATCTCACTCCGGAGACCAGACTCAGAGAGATCCTTCTTTCTGTGCCCTTTCCCAGCACTGTGATTACAGGCCTTCACCATCATGCCTAGGTTTCATAGCAAGCGTGTCACACCAGCAGTGCTGAGACCAGTGTGGCATGAGATGCTGGGGTTGGAACCCAGGTCGTTGTGCTTGCCAGACAGGCACAAGGAAAGCCAGCCTATCTCCTCAGTCCTGATGCTAAACTTTTATTGTTGTTTTTGCCAAACCAGGGATTGAAATCCTGCCCTTGCACTCGCCAGGCAAATGCTTATTCTACTGAGCTATTTCCCCGGCCCAAAAATCTTTTAAATGATGATATTGGAACTTTGGAGGTAACACAATGAACTCTGAGGTAAGACAGATCACAGAATGTTGATTTTCTTTGAAAATGACAAAATAAATACATAGTCAGACTTAAAAGGTCTATAATATTGGATCAAAAGTAACCAAGTGAAAATCAATATGATCATAATAATATGTTTCCTTGAGTCATTGAATATAGTCAACTTAAAATAATATTATCAGTTTAGCAAGGCTCTGAGGATAGAACTTGTATTAAACACACACACACACACACATACACACACACACATACACACACTTAATAATATGGCAAAGAAACTGTGATTACCATCACATTTCCGTAACTGCATGGTAGTTTGTCCCAGATTTCTGCATTTTCTTTAAAAAGTAAATAAATGTCAAGTATTGCCTAGTTACACTATATTTATTAATACTTAAGGACTGATAGAAGGGAAGGTTTTGGTGAGGTTGAGAAGCAGGAGAGTTCACAGTTAAAGTCTGTGTCTAAGAAGCAGAAAATGCAATACCTGCCATAAGCAACCCAAGATGCTGGAAGTCACGAAAGAAGAGATATAAAAAAATTGAAGCTGGTCTTTACCAAGGGTCTGGGTGCTCCCTGGAGAGTGCATTTAGGAGTCGGTGCTACCTGGATGTTGTAACCGGCCCTTGGAAATGCAGCGAAAGTCCTTCTGTCTTTTGGGCTTTTATTCTTGTTCAGCTGCGATCCTATTGGAAGCTTCCACTCACAATCAGGGTGCGTCTCTGTTACACATTGGAATAGAGACACAGCATCCTCTACTCCATGATGTGGACTACATACCAATCATTTCTGGGAAAGCCCCTCAGGACAAACCCATAGCTGAGCTTCTTTACATAACAACCCTCATCCACTTGGGAACTTACTACAGCTTCCATCACAATGAGAAGCAAAATTTCCATTGACTTGCTCTTAGGATGTTTGTAACATTACTGAAATTATCAGGTACATTGTTTGGTACCCCATGCTTGCCAAGCAATAGGACAGTGTGCCACTAGTTATGTTCCTGGCCCTCATGTTTATTTAATAAAATCTAACTAGAAATGGTATTTCAATCATTGCAGGAATAGAAAACATGTAAAGACATAGTCATTGTCAGCAAGCATGTCAACATATTTTAGATATATCTTACTAGTGGATTATAACCCATATTTTCATTCCATTAATATCTGGGTAAATTGTCGTTCTTCCTGGATTTTCTGTAGTTTTTTCATGTTGACCTTAACATGAAGTCACTATAGTGCTTGCAGGTACCCGAAGAGCTCAGCACTTCAAACATTTTCATGCCATACTGCTCTTCCCTGTGAGAGACAGCCCAGTTTCTCCCTTGTGATCTTCAGCAGTCACGTCCAAGACCATTTTCTTATGAAGCATGGTAGCTTAGATTAACATGGGTCTGAAAATTGCCCTGATGACTTTCCAGATTGCAATTTGATGGAATCATTGTTCTTCATTTCACTTACTGGAAATGACCTGTAGAACAAAATATACAATGTCAGGAAAACAAAAAACATTTTTTGCTAATTTGTCCAGAAAGGTGATAAGGAACTGTCTCAGTAAAATTTGTACCTATTTGTGGAAGGTTGGGATCAAGAATCATCAGTGTGTAGGGCCGGAGAGATGGCTCCATGGAATGAGCGCTTCCCTGGCAAGCACAAGGGCCTGAGTTCAATCCCCGGTTCCTCAAAAAAAAAAAAAAAAAAAAAAAAGAATCATCAGTGTGTGAAATAGTTAAAATATATTGTATAATGACTAAATGACTAAAACCATGCATTGCTTCACTCAAATGAGACACACTGTACAATATTGTTATGAATCCAGTTAATTTCATTCACTATTATATTTTCCAGTTACATACAAACAAAGAGAATGAATAAGAGTGGGTATAAGGGAGATAAGAAGATGACTCTCTCCAGATAGGGAAAGGATCCACTGGGCAAGGTGTGAGAAGGAATTGAATGGGAAATTAGTACAATAGATATATGCGAAGTATATGACTCTGATAACCTCAATACATGCAAAATATACATGGAATGACATGACTTGTGACAAGTAATCTTAGCAAGAATGAAAACCAGGATAGGGAACAAGGGGAGAAAGGAGGGATTACAGGAGGAAGGATGGAACAGGAACAGGATGAGCAGGAGTAACAAGTTGTGGTATATACATGTATCAAGCCTCAAGATGATGACAAAGGCATGTATTGAAAACATGTACTAAATAATTTGTTTTTAAAGTATAAACAGTCTTCTGGAGAACTTTAGCTTAGCCTTCAGGTATTACCAAATAACAGAACTGCAGATGCATCATCAAAAGATTACTTTTTCATTGTATGACTCAGCTGCTTCTGGATGACAAGGAAATGTTAGGAGCAGTGAATTCCATTGAATTTCATGAGCCTTAACTCATTATCATGCTTATTTAACTTTGAATCGTACTCTGATGTCTGAAGCATACCTGTGTGTGACAATAACTTCATGAATGGACCCTTGTGTAATTCCATACACATCAGATTTACTGAAAAATTCTGTGCAGAAAAGATCGTTCTATGCACTATGTTTGTTTATACAAGAAATGCCAAATTATTCATAATTCAATGGAAGTAGTAGGGATATATGTTCACTCTGCAGACTGTGGATGAGCACGATAGAGAATGTTGCTACAGCACGTTCTCAGGGCCTGTTTGTGTGGTGGCAGGTTTAGCATCTAGCAGTAGAATTCTAGAGATATCACTCTGGGAGCGTTGAACTCAGGCACTATGTATTAGATTCATAAGCTCACAAAAAGGTGGCCAGATCTGGAAAAGAAATGCAATTACTAGTTTTTCCAGCACATAGTAATTTATCACAATTTTCCAAGATGAGGCAGACTTACTACCAAGCTAATTAAGAAAGTTAAATATTATTTTATGAACATCCATCACCACTGCCTCTTTCACACCTTTCTAGCGATGCTAAGATAAGCCTTGCTCTGGGTGATGCAATATTGTTTTCATTTATTATTTTAACAGAAGCAACTATTTTTATTTCTTGTTATTATATTTTGGAGAGTAAAAGCAAAAGCAAAAATAAATAAAAAATACAGAGACATAAGCAGAGTAAACCACAATATAAATATTACAGATTTTTAAAACAAGAATGGCAAATTTAAAAAGATGTTATTAACTATTTTTATCATCAATATGTTGTTCATATTAGCAGATATACTTATGCAAAATTGGACAAATATTTGTATATTAACATTTTTTTCAATAATATTAACAATTTTCTTGTTATTTTACTTTTTCAAAGAATGCATTTGATAGAGAGTATAATAGTAATTGATAAAACATTGGAGAAAGCAAGATCGCTCATTCCTCTAAATCACCTTCCTATGTAAGCTTAAGAAGTTGCAAGGGACCATGGTTCATTTCCAGGCGCCACAGGCCACACCAAACCTGCCCTCGAAGAGTGAGTGCAGAGCTGGCAAAAAGGCAAAGAAGTAGTAAAAGAAATTGTAAACATTTAGAAAGCCATGATGAGAGGTACTCAACAATTATTTTTGTACATTGCCATCTTGCAAGTAGTTGCTTAGATTATGGATATTAGCATACAGAGTTTAGTAAAGTGAAAATTTTAAACACAAACTGCTACTTTTACTTTTTTACAGAATTGATGAAACACATAACCTTTCTTCAGAGGAAGTTAGAGACTACTTGAGAGGCAGATGTTTGTGGCAGAAGAACTTGTAAATCAAGTAGTAGGCAGTCAGTACCTCACCCCAGGAAAGGAGCAAGAATTGGGACTGAGCAGCCTTGAACTGCAGCAGCAGGAACAGAGGACCAGACTGCATCGCAGCACCCACTCCAGGCTGCAACAACGGCCTGAGAGAACAGAGACTTGGAGTGGAACAGGAGCACAGAAGGCTGAGCAAGGGAGGCAATGGTGCACGCAACTGGGAGCATCCCCAACTCTTTCTGAAAACAGCCCCGCAACAGGGGGAGAGATGATAAGACAAACAGGGGAAGTAGCGGGAGGCTGTGAAGGACACATAAAGAGTCCTGGCTGCAGGCACCGTCCCAGGTCTTCACATCTGGAGAACAAGATCAGCCTCAAGTCCATCCCCAACTCTATTATAGGCTTAGAAGAATTTTCAAGTAGTTTTGGACTGTGGGTGAATACAAGAGGAATTTTGTTTTATTTTATTATCATTTTGTTTCTTTATTGCTGCCTTGTGATTTGCTTCTCACTCTTTCTCTTTTTGTCTTTTACCTGTGATTTTCTTCCAATCTATTCATCTTCTCTCGGTTTCACAAATTTACCTGTCTTTACTGAGTAACATTTTCATGAGTATGAATACTCCCTCTACATTTTCTAGTCAACTCCAATACTACCTTTCTTTTCCTTCCTCCTTATGTTTTATTTTTCCCAAAGCTGTATGAACAAATTTCATCTTCAAACCTTGCTTCTACCTTACTTCTTCTGTTTTCTCTGTTATGAAGATATCAGTCAAAACCTTGCTGTCCCATCCTGAAGGAGCATAAAACAAAATAACAGGTGCTAAGTAAATAAACACTGTCGTGGTTGAGGCCAGCATGCTTGTAAACAAGTTCATGGCATATTCAGATCATAGTAGATCCTTAGAGCTGTCTCACCTAAGCTTTCATCCTGCACCTATAACCTGACTTATTAGTCTTCTGTAAATTTAGATTTTGTTAAATGCCAGATGGCAGGACAGATAAGCCATTTGCTTTCACAAAATAAAGTATGCACAAGCTTTAGCCTGTTTGTTGCTCTTCATAAATATGTTTCTGTGGCTAAAATGTCAGTTAGAGCCAGACAAGTTGTCTAAATCCCCTGTGGCTTCTTTAATCCAACCTTCTCCTTATTTCTGTTGTGGTTCTGACTGAAATAGCACAGTACTTATTTTGTCCACTATGCTTCTTGAATTTCTCCCCCAGTGTACAATATCATTCCAAGGGAAAACACTGTGCATGAAAACTCCCAAATTATGATGGCTTCTGTGATACAGCTTCAGATTTATTTTATATGCCAAAAAGTACACAGGTAATAGTTACACTTTTTTCATAAACTGTGCATAAGGCTATTGTGAGTGCTAATGATATTACTTCAGTTGCAAGTCATATCACTTTTACAGAGTAGTTCTGAATTCTGCAATAATAGTGGTTAGTTCTGGATTAAGAACTTCAACATGCTCCAGCACTCAAGGACAGGGGACTGAGATGAACAGTTAACAACTTCTCATTCTAAATTCATTGGAAAATTAGAATCTTACCACAGACACATACCGAGATTCTGCTACACGCAAAAATCCTAAAGAATGAACCTGAAGAAAGAGGTCTTGATACTACAGATAAATATCCATATGACAAAATCGTACAAGGATCAAAATAGAACACACTACAAAACATTTGGAAATAGAAAACGACAAAACAGAGCAGCAAAATTTACCTAACAGCACCAGCCCACATAGAACAAGTCCAGGAGATGAGTTAAAGTAAAATTAATGATGCACATTAATGAAATGTGCCATTTCAGAAACTGCCATTTCTGAAATGATAGCAATGGAAAGAAAGAATCACATAATTGTAGCGACAGAGAAATTCAGAAATAAACTCACAAGTTAGAAAAAAAGAAATATCAATGTTTATAAAGAAATTGCTCAGAAACTCTAGAGTTGAAATCAATAGACTACATGATGATAGGAGAAATACAGAAATAATAATAATCAATATACTAAAGAAATAAAATGCATGAAACAGATTCAAACACATCTCTAGGAAATTAAACATTCCACTGAGATCTAACAAAACCACTTGAAAATTACTAAAAAACACCTTTGAAACTGTCACCTCTCAGCTTGAGATCATGAAAGGAAACATTTCTTCAAAATAACAATAGATTAGCAAATAACAATTCAACTTCTACAAAATGGTGCTTAGAAAATATATGAGTAAGTTATTTAAATTAAAGGGGAATCAACACAAACAACAATAAAATCTATTCACAAATATAATAGCAGAACATTTCCCAAGCTTGGGAAAATAATCTGATATACAGAGCACTGAGGCATATATAACTCCAAGTAGCCATATTCAAAATAAATATATACCAAGAGATACAATAATCAAGATCCAAGAAATTTAGTACGAGGACAATAATAAGATACCTTCATAGGAAGAACAACTTAAGAAATTCATGACCATCCAAAGGGAAATGAAATGGCTGGTAAGATAGTTCAGCAGGCTGGATGCCTGCCCAGGCAAGCGCAGGAACAATGGTTCCCTTGCTGGCATCCCAGGCTGCAGCAGCCCTGGCCCTGGAAGAACTCAACCAGAGACCTGACTAGACGAATAATCCCAGTGTTGAGGTGGTAGGGGCTGAAAATGGGACAATCACTATGAGTCTGAGCTGCATAGTGAGATGGTGCATCAAATATGAAAACAGGGAATGGATGATAATCTGAACAGAGATTAAAAAATGAAAATTCCAAGAAAAATGTAATCAGGCAGGGGACACTGTTAAATATGAAGTGAAAGTAGTCAACCACACAAGAACAAAATAGAAATTATAAAGCAACACGTGTCACCTATAACCATCACTATAACAATAATACAAGCCAAATCCCAAGTAAACATAGATGCAAAAATCCCCAATAAGATACCAGAGAACAATGTGCAGCAAATCATCAAGAATCTTATGCATCACGAGAAAGTTCTTTTATCCCGAGGATATAGACACGGTTCAATATACACAAAACACTAAATGATTCAACATACACAAAACCATAAATATACTTCGCCATAACAGCGGAGTCAAAGACAAATAACATCTTTTTTATTTTGTATCATCTCCATAGATGCACAAAAATGTTTTAGAGAAAGTTCAACACCTCATTCACTATAAGACTTGTTACAGAATACCTTTTTGTTGTTTTTCTTATTTATTTCTTATTTTCTTAGTGTAGGGTCTACAGGGTGTTTATCGTCTCCTTACTATATCAAAATCATTCTAATAGGGTCATTTACAGACTCCAGAGAACTGGGATTAAAGTCATCCACTACCATGCCCAATCTCAATTGCCATCTCACCTCATCCCAGAGATGAAAGCCCTGACCCCTGTGCCTGCTTGAAGACATTTTAATCCATACAGCTATTTGGCTGGCCCTTGTTACAAAATATCAGAATTGACAGTATCTACCTCAAACTGATTAAAAGCCATCTAAGACAAACCAAAACTCAACGTCATCCCAAATGGATGAAAACTGAAATCTTTCACTATAAATCAGTAACAAGACAGATATGCACGGACACCACTTCTATTCAGTATAGTAATGGAAACAGGAGCCAGAATAATAATAAGAGAGAGAAACAAAAGAAGGAGGTTACAAAAGAGGAAGTAAAAGTATCAGAAATCATTGCTAATAAGATACTCTATATCTCTGTCAAAAGATTAGTGACCCTTGATATCATTTCAAATACTTATTTGCAATTTGTATTTCTTCATCTGAGAAGTGCCTACTCTATCTGGATCTTATGTTTTTAAAGCTTTTGCACAGCCAAAGAAATGACCAACAGTGTGACATTACAACCAAAAACAACTTTCCAGCAAACAAAGAAATTATCTGTAGAACCTAAAAAGAATTAAAAAAAAAATTAGGCCATAAATTCAAATCCCAATTCAAAACTGGAGAGTAAAATGAGTAGACCCTTTTCAGATAACTAATTTTAAATGGAAAATAAATATATGAAGTAATATTAAACATTACTGGTAATTTGACAGTAATACAACCAAACAACGTTGAGAATATACATCACCCCAGAAAGAATGCTAATAAGTTGATCAATAACAAAGCTTGGGAGTGATTGGGGAAAAGTAACCCTTCTCCAGTTGGTGAGAATACAAACTGGTATAAACACTAAGGAAATAGTTGGAGTTTCTTCACAAAACTAGAATTAGAGGTGCTGGCTATATCCCTCCTGGGAATACCTCAACAAGTTAAACACAACATACCACAGCAAAATATGTGAACCCAGGTTTATAGTAGCACAGTCTGTAACAGCTAAACTTGGAACCAACCCAAATGCCCAACAATAGCAGAATAGATTTTAAAAAATGAAGTATTACATAGCCCTAACCTAAGATAAACAAGAATTTTATAAGGGAATGGATGAAGCTTGAGACTTATGAGACATACTCATAAGTGAAATAAGTCAGACTCACATGTATAAATATCAGATTATCCTCATGTTGTGAGAAGCAGAAACCTTAAGTAAGACCTAAATTATACAGTAGATACTGTGATATAGGAATAAAACTTTTAAAAACTAAAAAGAATTAGGATGAGTGAAAGAGGAAAGTACTATACGTAATAGGGCAAAAGAATACATCACTTATTAGAGTCTCTGAGCTCATTAAAATGAAGATTTGTGCTATTATCTATTGAAGGGAATGTTCTACACATATATTTAACCTTGACTAACTGCTTTAAAGATATCATGTAATGTAGCAAATACTATCATTTTCCTATATTTGAATGGAAGGCTTAACTTTGGTAAATGTATGCTGGTATAATTAAATGTACATACCCTTCTTCTTCCAGCTCATCTTGCTGTCATTCTAAATTCACTTTCTTCCTATGTTTTTGGTATAAACTTTGTTTTACCTATTTTCTATGTTTAAGAAAAATTATCTCTATTACAATCAAGAAATATTCTCAGAGGAGGAGCCAGTAATATCCTCTGAGAAAGAGGATACAAAAAATGTACAGCGAATTTCAGTATCTAAAATGGCATAAACTTGCCACTTCCTATCTTTACAAGCCATGGCAATGTTATCAGAATAATAAGAAATGCTCGTTAAACATTCAGATTCTACAAGTGCAAGTGTTCCCCTTGCGCTGCTGTAAGAATGTCTGTGGCAGTCTGATATTTAAGGTTGGATTACAAACATTACCTTATTTCTTCATTTAGGGGAGAGACAGAGAAAGAAAGAAAGATAGAAAGAGAGAGAGAGAGAGAGAGAGAGACAGAGAGAGAGACAGAGAGAGAGAGAGACAGAGAGAGAGAGAATGAAATTGAGATACCATTACATGTAGTTAGCTAAGGCCTTGGTATTTCACATAACATCTTATAATCCCAGGGAGGGGATAACTATAGAACATAAAAGATCACATGACTGGAACAAAATCAGGATAAGTAAGGGGTGTGTCAAACAAGTCTGCCATTGTTGCATAATTATGGAGGAATTGTCTTTTCAGTATCATCGTTTTCAGCCTCAATTTCTGCTTTATCTTGTAGAAAGTTGGCAGGGTGAAGGAATTATTTGTTTGTACGTTTTATCTGTCCTGAAGTGGAGCCCAGTACCCTCTTTTCCTCATTTTATTCTATTTGTTTTTGCTTCTGTTTTCACTCTTCAAATTAATATAAAATAAAAAAGAAGTTAATTGTCTCATAATCAGCAATAGACTACCTCTGCAAGAAAGAAGTTTTTGGCATAATGTGTGGGGCAAACACATGATTTCTGCAAAAAAATCACTTTGGGTGCACCTGGCCATAGGAGAGCTTTAGCATCACCAGATATATCTCTTTGCAAAATTGTCTAATCCATGAGTCGGGTACATCACAGAGTGACTGTACTGCTGAAGTGATCTCCAATCCTGAGTAATGACTCTCAATGCCATTATCAACTTTTCAAGCCCATACAAATTGAAATGGTATCTTATTAGTAGGTTGTCTGCTGGACATTAAGAAGCTCCTGTGTGAACTTCTGGAGTGCAGTGCGGGAAGCAGCTTCTCAAAGTAAAATACGAGCATACGAATTCTAGGTTTTGTTTGCAAGCTGATGGAGGGTTTCATAATCTCACTGTAAGCTGCTGTCCAGTGGCAAACAGTGTCTATAATTCATAGGATCCCCTTAGCTGTTTTAGGCCTTGGGGTGTAGTAGAGAAATTATGGATGTTATTCTCCCTTATATCACACTTTAGTTTTCTTTAGACAGCCTGACCTCCAAGTATGTTTCTTCAATTGTGCAAACTTGTGCCATAAACACAGAGACCTTAAACTGTCTCTCATAGGATTCACATCAGAGCACAGATGCCTTGGTAACAGAGCTCTTCTGTAAGCCACATGACTCACTTATATGTCACCCACATATTTGAATAATATCATTAGCAAAAATTCAAAATCAGTCATGTTTGTTAAAGTACTTGTATAAAAAGATAAAAAATTAAAAGTGTCCCAGAAAACTTAAGTCCAGGTCAAATAAGATGGCCGCTCATGAGAATTACATTTAAAAAAAAATCTGGGAATTGGTATCTGAAAGAACACAAGGGGGGCTTCTTTTAAAGCTAGCACTAAAAATCAACTGCCAACTTCCAGGATTGAGGAATAGGGATTATAGTTTGGAAGTACCACTGGGTGGATTTGCAGTACTTCATCATTATCCAATCTGAAGTTCTGAAACAATCTCCAAGTTTTTTTAAAAAACCCAACATTAGAGTGGTACACATGCTATTACAATGTTCAAGACCTCCCTCCCCCCAGCGATGATACAAGCCCAGCATGTGGCTCCCACCACATACTGCTGGAACCTCCCTCCAGCAGAACAGTCTGTTATGAAACCATCCGGCCAGTAGAGTACAGTGTCGAGGCAAAACCAGCTAATCTAGGAGCATAACATTTTGCCAGTGGGGCACAGAGGGTTCAGTTCCATGCGTGCAATAGAAAGAAGCCTAGCACATGGTAGATCTGGACCCATTAAATTGAGACACACTACTACACCCAGATCTATGAGAGCATTCTCTCTCTCTCTCTCTCTCTCTCTCTCTCTCTCTCTCTCTCTCTCTCTCTCTCTCTCTCTCTCCTTCTTTCATTTGTAGTATAAATACAAAACTGTAATTGCCTTAGCCACAATTATTGTTAATGGTATCAGTAGGCACAAAAGTAATAACAGCACCAGAGCTCTACAGCAAAAGTCAGATGACAGGACTAGACAAAATGACAAAGAGAAGAAGCGATATGAATTCTCAGGCCCCAAGCCCACTCAGAGCAAACAGACACTAGCATAGAAGAAATTGGAAGTCACACTCCTGAAATCTCTGAAATAATAGTGTCAGAAGTAAAAAAAAAAAAGAACAACTGAAGAAAGATATAGAGAAAATCAAATCAGAATGAATCTCTGAAGTAAAAAAGAAATGATAACTATAATGAAAAGCATTACTAAAAGCTTCTAAATGAGACACTGATAAGAAATAGAAGAGAATGGAAAAAGAGGTAATCATTGAATGAGTAATATAGGAATGAAATGAAATGCATGATGTAGATTAAAATAGATGTACAGTAAATTAAAATCTCAGTCAAAAGCTGAGAAATACGTTTGAAGGAAAGTTAAAACGGGCTTCCAATCATAATGACACCATTGCGGGAAGAGAAAATTTGAGGAAAGATATCTTAAACACAACTAGGAGGCAGGGAAAATATGTGAACATCTATAAGATGGTGCAAATATGAGCAACATAAAAATAATATGGATCAATGAGAAAGGAGTCAATACAAACAGTGTAAAAAGAATATGGGCCGAAGAAATAGCAGATAACTTCCAAAATACATGAAAACAATGTGACATTAGGGTAATTGAAGCATATAAAACTCCAAATAACATCAACACAAAGAAAATGACACCCAGACGTATAGCTTATACAAGAAAACAATAATTATTCCACGCAGTTACCTAACAACAGTGCAAGGAAACTTAAACAAAAAAAGAACCGACAAAAACAACATAAATGCATGGAAATTAAACTAAACCCTCCTCAGCAAAATTGGTTACAGAATAAATTAAACAAGAAAGTAAACAGTGTCTACAATCCAATAAATACTTAAGCAAAACCTACAAAAACTCGTGAGATTCAACGAAAGCAGTGCTTAGAGACAAATTTATAACTGTGACTCCTACATTAAAAAAAAAAAAAAAAGAAAAGGAACAAATACATACCTCAACAGTGTGCCTCAAGCAACTAGACAAAGAAGAGTAAATCAAGCCCAAGGGCCAAAAACAGGAATAAATTATAGCGATTTACAGCAGCAGTTAATGAAATTGAGACAAAGAAAACAACACACAGAATTATAGAAACAAAAATCTGGTTCACTGAGAGAGTAAAGGTAATAACTAGTGCTTCATTTGTATCCCCTATTTTTGCTTGGTTTTGTCATAGATGGATATTCTATTGCCATTTAAATATTGTAGGTGGGAGAATTCAGCAAAATAATCCAATATAGTCAAGTAGTGCATAATAGTAGTGGGTTAGCCAATCAACTGGCAATGTCAGATGTTGTTGAGTTGAACCTTTTACACCTCAGCATATTAATATGGCTCTACATTTTATACCTTATTTTTACTCTTTTCTGCTGCATGCCTAAGACCAAAATAAAGCAAGACCTATATAAAAAGAAATGTAGCTTTTGTATCTGACAAAGTCAGTCAAATCCCCTCAGGATTTACCTTGAAACACTGTACCACAGTTTATAGATCTTTTGTCAGTTTCCACCATGCAGATGAATCACAGCCACTGCTTGACCAATTTGCTCTTTGTGAAAGACCGAGAGAATGCTTTCTCTCCATGTGACCCTCCTTAGGAACATTCCACACCATTCATAACTCTCCTCTCTGGCTACATGCTCTCCTTGATCAGAAAATCTGGGACACGACTGAGTTACAGGATGTTACAGTGCAGGCTCTTTTCTGTATCTCAGTACTCACTGACCTTGAAAGGCTCTGGGCAATAATGTTGGCTGTCCTTGAAGCCGTTCTTATTCTCTAAATTTTGGGCCTGCAAACTTATGCTGGTTGCACTCCAGAAGAGAAGCTTAATGATGTTGTTACCCTAAAACATATGCTGTTGAGCTTAGCGTAAATATTGATCTGAACATCAAGCACAAAAGACATAATGTAGGAGAGGTATTTTCCACCAATCATTGATATGCTAAACTTTAAATTCATACAGACTGTGAGATAAAATAAAAACAAGCAAAAAAGTAGAAATGCGCAATTACAAATTTTTACACTGATATTTACAAATCTAACCATATATTATACTGTAGTAGAACAGTGCTATGACATATTTTTCTTGTCTCTTTTCATTTATTACCATTTTTGAAACAAATATTTACTTATCAGCCACTTGAACATATACTCATGAGTGAAATAAACCAGACACACATGTGTAAATATCATATAGTCTCCCTAGTATAAGAAGCGAAAAGCAGAAATACAAACGGAAACGTACAACTAAAAACAATTGAGTCTGATAAGGCAAAGTGAATGGCATATACTGCAGGATACTAATCAGCTTTTCTTCTGGATGGTTAACAACCTAAGTTCACAGATCAAAGTTAGAGAAATAGAAGAGCCACAAGGCCAGCCAACATTTTGGCCCTAGCCTTTCAAGGTCAGCAAAGACTCAGGACATAGGAGAACCTGTACTGCAACATCATGAAACTCAGTTGAGCTCCAAATTTTCTGAACCAGGAGATTATGGAGCCACAGAGGAAAGAGACTGAAGTTCTAAAGTGTGCCTGGGGAGAGTCACATGGAGAGAAAACTTTCTCTCAGGCTCTCACAGAGCGCAAACCGGTCAAGCATTGGCCGTGACTCTTCCACATGGATGACACAGACAAAGGATCTACAGAATAAGGTACAGGACTGCAAGATAAACCCTGAGGGGACTTCACTGACCTCATAAGAAACATAAAGTATATGTGTTGGTATATAAGTCTTGCTCTATCTAGGTCTTAACCATCCAGCAGAAAAGTATAAAAATGAAAAATGAAGTGTACATCGCGGGGCCATAATATTAGCATTTGATTTTGAATATTATTATTATTATTATTATTATTATTATTATTATTATTCGTGGTCTACAGTGTCTCATTACTAGAACAGACAGGCAGTGAACCTCCTTTTTATAGGCTCCCAAAAGCTGTGATTGCAGAAGTGTGCCACCGCACTCAGTCTTAATTGCTGTCTCAGCATGCCCCAGAGAAGGGCCCAGCAGAGATGCTGGGGACTGAGCCACCGGCCCCTGCACCTGCTTGCAGGCACTTTAATACGCTGAGCTATTTGGCCTTGAATATTCTTTACCATCTACATCATGTAATGCTCCTTTTTCTACTTTCTCTTCCATTATGTTTCTGCACAGTTGCGACCAGGGCTAGCTAATGACACAGATGCTCAGAACCTGGAACACAACAAACACTGCAGTGCTCAGTCATCCTGGCAGTGATGGGAGAAGGAATCACCTCAATTTTCATCATGTTTAGTGTCATCTGGAGCAGGGATGTTTCCTGTATGAAAAGGAAGAATAGTTACCGTAAAGTAGAAGGGGACTTTGGAGCACACCTTGTCTAGGCAACATTGAAGAAAGTTTTATTTCTTACAAAATGAACTCATTGTAAGAACATCAGTCAGTTACATGGATAAGCACTAAACCAAAGCTGACAATCGTAGCACATTGAGATCACACTTTTGGGAGAACCAATGGCGTTTCCATATTTATCAAAAATGCTTTTTGATTATAAGATGGGTCATGAAAATAAAGCCATGTGAAAAGATAGAATAACTCTACTAAAGATCCCTGATGACAAGACAATGAAAATTTTGGAAAAAGAAGATGCAGGGCCATTGTCATGGCTTTGATTTTTATCTTCAAGAAATGGGACAGTGATGCTGGGCACCTGTTCCTTGAAAATTTGTACACGTAAGCTCATTCGCTGTAGAATTAATCACTGAATACACTTCAGGTATCAAGGGATATAGGAAGATCTGAAATTGGGCCTTATGGATATTGCCAACTCCTTTTCAAAGGCTGTAATTCTTCAGGGAAGAAATGGCGTTAGTTTTTTTTTTTTTTTTGTCATTGTTGTTATTGTTGTTGTTGTAGTGCTGGTGGTGGTTTGTTTCTTTCCATTCATCTTATCTTTCTTTTGGGAAGAATTTTGTCATTTGAAAGATATTTTGATGGCTTAATTTGATTTATGAGCTCAATTAATGTTAACTTCCTACCCTCTTCATTTTCTTTTTAAATATTTGTTGCCTTATTTTTATACTGAATTTTTCCTCCTTTTATTTTTATTTATTTATTTTTATTGAGAAAAAATAGCAATGAGACGGTTTCAAGACAAATGAACATGACAGATTCGATAATTAATACATTGCAAACTGTTTTTGTAATGTTTCAGTATCGTACAAGGTGCATACATGATATTATACTTACTATTATAGCAGATGTCCCTAATCAGTGAATTAGGAGAGTGTAGCTGTTTACGTATCTTATTTTTTATAGCTGAATTATATCACAGATCCAATAATTAATACATTCTACCTTGTTATCTTCCTAGTGGTTCTCCATACTAGAAGTCGAAATACTATATTGTCCAACTACTATTTGTGCAAATCTTGCTTGTCATAGAATTATGCAGAAACATGGCATATTTATCCTAACTGTATGATTCTTTCTTTGTATCCCCCTTTTTAGTCTAGACCTGTCAACGATGGGCATTCCATTGTCATTCAACATTCTAGGTGCCTGAACTCGGCCACACAATAGACACAATCCAACACAGTTCAGGATTCCACAATAATAGTGAGTTATCTGAAGAAGTTGTTGACTATAGCCATATACAGCTCAACTTATTATTACGGGCCCACGTTATGTATCTCATTCTTACACTTTTCTGCTGGATGGTTAAGATCAAGGTAGAGCAAGACCTATGTAACAAAAAATGTAGCTTTTGATTCGGTTCAGGTCAGTCAAATCCCCTCAGGGTTTATCCTGTAATTGTATACCTTACTCTGTAGATCCTTCGTCTATGTCAGCCATGTGGATGAGACATGGCCAATGCTTGACCAGTTGGCTCTCTGCGAGACCCTGAGAGAAAGTTTTCTCTCCATGTGACTCTCACCAGGCAACTATACATCATCACTGATCTTCCTTTGTGGCTCCATAATCTCATGTTCAGAAAATTTGGGGCATAACTGAGTTTCATGATATTGCAGTACAGGTTCTCCTATGTCCTGAGTCTTCATTGGCCTTGAAAGGCTAGAGCCAAAATATTGGCTGGCCTTGTGGCTCTTCTGTTTCTCCAATTTTTGATCTGTGAACTTAGGTTGTTAACCATCCAGAAGAAAAGCTGATTAATACCCTGCAGCATATGTCATTCAATTTGCCCTAACTAACTGACTAAATTGCTTTTAGTTGTTGTTCTACATTTCTATTTGTATTTCTGCTTTTGACTTCCTATACTAGAGAGACTATAAGGTATTTACACGTATGTCTGGTTTATTTCACTTATGAGTATATGTTCAAGTGGCATCCTCTTCAATATAAATGCTTCAAGTTTATCATTCTATATAGCTGAATAATACTCCATTATATAGAAATACCACAACTTTTTCAACCATTTCTCATGTGATGGACATCTTGGTTGTTTCCAAGAGTTTGCTATCACAAATTGTTTTTCTAAAAATCCAGGTACACATATGTCACAATGATATAATGTTTTCAGTTCCTCTGGGAAAAGTCCCAGTAGGGGGATAGCTGGCTTGAATGGAATATCCAGACCTGATGTTTTAAGGAGTCTCCACACTGATCTCCACAATGGTTGGACCAGTCTACATTCACACCAGCAGTGAAGAAGTGTTCCCTTTTCCCCACATCCTCTCCAACATTTCTTGGTTGATATCCTTATGATAGCCATTCTTTCTGGAAAGAGACGGTATCTCACTGTTGTTTTAATTTGCATTTTATGAATGGCTAGCAATGTAAACCAGTTTTTCATATATTTATTCGCTTATTTAATTTCGTCCTCTGAGAAATATATATTCATCTCAGATGCCCACTTCAGGATTGGATCTTTAAATTTAAGGGCCCTAATATATCTTAGTTCTATATATATATAGATTCTATATATAGTTCTATATATATATATATATATATATATTATATATATATATATATATATATATATATATATATATATATATATATATATATATTATATATATATATATATATATATATATATATATATATATTATATATATATATATATATATATATATATATATATATATATATATATATATATTCTAGAGAACAGACCTTTGATTGCTTATTAGTTAGGATTTTTCAAAATTTGTGGGTTGTCTTCTCACTTAGTTGACAATTTCTTTTGACATGCATAAACTCAAGAACAGTTGATTCCAGTTGTCGATTCTTTCAAGTGTTTCTCGTGCAAATGTGTGTTTGTTCATGAACTCCTTATTTACCTGTATGTCTTCAAGAATTCCTCCTTCCTTCTCTTCCAGGAGATTGAGTGTTTCTATTTTAATGTTCAGATGTTTAATCCATTTTGAGTTTAGCTTAGTGCATGGTGATAGAGCTGGGTCAAGTTTTAGTTTTCGGCGTGTAGAAAGGCAGTTTTGCCAGCACCATTTGCTAGAGGGTATCTTTCTTCCAGTGAGCTTGTTTAGCCCCTTTGTTGAAGATCAGGTGGCTGATTTTGTTTGTGGATGCCTCTATGTCTTCTAATCTATTCCCTTGATACTCAGGTCTATTTTGTTTCCAATACCATGTTGATTTTATCACGGTGACTTTGTAGTATAATTTCAAGTCAGGAATTGTGATGCCTCCTGCCTTATCTTTATTGGCCAAGATTGCCTTTGCTATTCTAGGATGCTCAATTAATTTCTGCTCTAATCCTTATGATTTCTTCCCGTCTTTGCACTCTGGGTTTCATCTGCTCTTCTTTTTGTAGATGTCCGAGGTGTAACATTAGGGTATTTAATTGTTCCCATTCTGTTTTCCTAATGTGTGAGTTCCATATAAGTTTTAAGAATGATTTCTCTCAGTCTGGGAGGTATGTTTGGGGCAGTTTGATAGGGACTGAATTAAATCTGTATAGCAATTTTTGGAGGATGGCCATCTTCACGATGTTGGTTCTTCCTCTCTAGGAGCATGGATTATCTTTCCATTTTTTGAAATGCTCTATAATCTCTTCTTAGGGAGTTGCAACTTGCATGAAAAGATCTTTATCTACCTTGGTTGAGGGAATTCCAAGGTATTTCATTTTGTGAGGTATTATTGTGGCAGGTATTGTTTCTATTGTTTCCCTTTCAGTGTGTTCGTTATATTGAATAGGAGAGGTGATGGAGGACATCCCTGTCTTGTACCTGATTTAAGAGTAAAAGATTTCAGTTTTTCCCCATTTAGGATTATATTAGCTTTTACATTGTCACAGATGGCTTTTATCAATTTAAGATAGAGTCCATCTATTCCAATTTTTTCTCGGACTTTGAATATGAATGAATGTTGTACTTTGTCAAAAGCTTTCTCTACATCAATTGAGATGATCGTGTGGTTTTTGATATAGTGTATAACATTTATAGATTATCGATTATTGAACCACCCTTGCATCCCTGGGATGAATCCTACCTGGTCATGGTCTATGATCTTCTTGATGATTTGATGTATTCTATTTGCTAGGATTTTATTGAATGTTTGTGCATCTATGTTCATGAGGGAGATTGGCTTGTAGTTCTCCTTTTTAGTTTTGTCTTTCCCTGGTTTTGGAATCAGTATAATACTTGCCTCCAGAAATGAT
This sequence comes from Ctenomys sociabilis, assembly GCA_004027165.1. Classification (NCBI taxonomy): domain Eukaryota; kingdom Metazoa; phylum Chordata; class Mammalia; order Rodentia; family Ctenomyidae; genus Ctenomys; species Ctenomys sociabilis. Next base: position 20,622 of record PVKA01024885.1, read on the forward strand.
TTTTGTGAGGACTGCTTCCTTTTCAATTTCATTGAAGAGTTTGAGGAATGTGTGGATTATATCTTCTATTAATTTCTTATAGGATTCACCTATGGATCCATCAAGACCTGGACTTTTCTTTGTTGGTATACTTTTTATTTAGTTTCATATATCATTGGCCGTTATTGCTTTCTTGAGAGTGGTTATATCTTCTTCGTTTGGTTTTGGTAATTTGTACCTTTCCAGGAATCTGCCCATTTCTTGACTATGTCTTCTATTCTGGGAGTGTAAAGATTCTCGAAGTAACTATTTATAATCTTCTGAATTTCCACTGGGTCTGTGGTGATTTCACCCTTTTCATTCCATATTGCTTGTATTTGAATTTTTTCTTTCCTCTTTTTGATGAGGTTGGCTAGAGGCTTATCAACTTTATTTGATCTTTCAAAGAACCAACTTTTTGGTTTGTGGATTCTTTGCACTGTAATCTTCATCGCCATTGAATTAATTTCTGTTCTAATCTTTATGATTTCTTCCCGTCTTTGTGTTCTGGGTTTCATTTGCTCTTCTTTTTCTAGACATCCAAGGTGCAACATTAGGGTATTTAATTGTTCCCTTTCTGTTTTCCTAATGTGTGAGTTCATAGCTATTATTTTCCCTCTAAGAGCTGCTTTCATCACATCCCATAAATTCCACTAAGTTGTGCTTGAATTTTCATTGAATTTTAGATATTGTTGAATTACTTGTTGAATTTCTTCTGTGACCCATTGATTGCTGAGTAGGGTGTTGTTTAGTTTCCATGAATTTAGCATACTTTTCTCGATTCTTTTGCCATTTATTTCCAGTTTCATTGCACTGTGGTCAGATAATATGCATTGGGCAATTTCTGTTTTCTTGCGTATACTTAAGCATGACCTCTGGACTAATACATGGCCTATTTTGGAATATGACACATGTGGAACTGAAAAAAAAATGTGTATTCAGCTGTGGTTGGGTGGAATAGTCTTTATATGTCCACCAGGTCTATTTGTTCCAAGCTCTGGTTCATTTATGATATTTCCTTGCCAATTTTTGTCTGTTTGATCTGTCTTTTTGAGATAAGGGGGTGCTAAGGTCTCCTGTTAAGATTGTGGTCTTAGATGTTAGGTTTTTCATGTTCATTAAGATTTGTCTTACATAGTTGTGTGCTCCTGTGTTTGGTGCATAGATAGTTATGAGTGTTACCTCTTCCACTTTAATTTTTCCCCTGAGCAATATGTAGTGGCCTTCTTTATGTCCTTTGATCCTTCTTGGTTTGCAGCTGAGACTGTCTCAGAAAAGCATTGCTCTGACTGCTTTGTTCTAAGGTGCTGGGACATGTAGTATTGTTTCCCATCCTTTGACTTTGAGCCTATGAATATCCTTTTGAGTTAAGTGTGTTTCTTGCATACAGCATATTGTTGCATTTTGTTTTGTAATTCACTGTGCCAGTCTATTTCTCTTAATTGGTGAACTGAGTCCATTTACATTGATGGTTATAATTGAAATGTGTTGACCTATGTGTGTCATGATATTTACCTATTATTGTTTACCTCCTTTTTATCCTGTGTACATTTCCTCCTTTGTGTCCTGTTTAGTGGGTTCCTTCCATTCTCATTCATGGAGTTCTGGTCATTGTGGTCGCTCTCTAGGACATCTTTCAGTAGCCTGTATAGGGATGGCTTGTCATCATGAAATTCTTTAGTTGTTCTTTGTCATGGAAGTATTTCACTTCTCCATCAAACTTGAAAAAGAGTTTTGCAGGGTGTAATAGTCTGGGCTGGAATTTGTTTTTGTGTAGGACTTGAAGAACTCTGCTCCATGTTCTCCTTGCCTTCATGGTTTGTGTAAAGAAGTCGACTGTAATTCTGATAGCTTTTCCTTTGAATGGGATCTGCTTCTTCTCTCTAGCAGCTTTCAATATATTATTGCTGTGTTGGATTTCTGGAATTTGGACTATTATATATCTCAGTGTGTTATTACTTGGGTTGAAGTTATTTGGTGTTCTGTATGCTTCGGATACCTGAATGTTAGATTGTTTCCTCATATTTGCGAAGTTTTCTGTAATTACTTTGCCCATCTTTTTATATCATTTGTATTGACTCCTTCATTCTCATTGATGCCAATTAAGCTCACATTATTCATCCTCTCATCATCTTGCAGGTGATGGATTACTTTTTCCTGCATTGCCATTGTTTTTAAGAGATTCTTTCTTACTTTTTCACTAGGTGCACCTACATCTTCAAGATCTGAAACTCTGTCTTCGCTTTCACTCAAATGGTTTTGTAGACTCCTGTTTGATATTTTTAGTTCTCCTATATCTCCTTAACTCTGCTTCATGCATTCTATTTATTTTCTGTATTGCTCATTCCAGGAATCCATCATATTTTTGATCTCTTTTTTTTTATCCATGTCTTCTTTACAGGTATCTGTTAGTTATTTTTCTAAAGAGTTTCTTCCAAATTGGGTTTCCTCTGTACATTTCCTGAATTGTTTCTGTACTTCAGGTGCTATGATTTCAAAGTATTGTTTTTGGTTTCAGAAATTATTTCTGCTTTGAGTTCTTCATGACCTTTCTGCTATTGTTTCTTTCCTTCCAAAGCTGTTAATTCATATGTTATAGCTGGAATAGTATTCTCTGCACTTGTTGTGGGTGAGCATTGGTTTTTCCACCATATGTTTCTGGATTTTATTCATTACTTCATATGCTACATATTCAAATATTTCTTTTTTATTTAAGGCATTAATTCTGGTCTGAGTCCCTCTATACTTTTCTGTTGTTGTTCCTTTGCTTCCATCTCTGTTAATTCATTCATTTCAGATATGAGCCAGTGTCCTCTGCACTTATTGGTGGAGTTGAGGCCTGAGATTGCATTTCTCCCCTTGTCTTTGTCATTTTGTATAGCACTGATCTCTGATCTTTGGTGTAGAGCTTTGGTGCAACTATAATCTTAGCATGTTATGAGATTCAGGTGCCAGTCTATGAAATTTGACATTATCCAGTTATGCCTGGCCTGGATCTGCTGTTGTGTTCATTTCCTTTTTACTGTAGCTCCTGTGGTTTCTCTCTTTTTGGCGCCTAGTCAGGGGAGCACTGGAGGGTGCAGAATCCCTCCCTCACACTTACCAGGCCAGGCAGGTGTGGATTGTTTGACGGGAGAGTCACCAAAAGTTCTTGCTCCCATGGCAGACTTGGGGGCAGGGGCTTTGGGGATCTGTCAGGCAGATATGTCTCAGGTGTCTGTCAGGTCTCTTTCTAGTATGTCTTGGGCCTGAAGCTCTGGATGGCATAGAGCACACAAGGAGAAGTGAAGGGCTTTCCCTCAGACTCACCACACACTCACCGAATGTGGATGCCCAGGGACTAGGGAAAACCCCCACTCACTCAGCAGGCTTGGGGGCAGGGGCTCCAGGGAGTTGCCTGCAATTTGGCCCTGGTGTCTCATTCTGGTTGCTTACTCGGCGGGCTTGGAGGCGGGGATATGGGTACAGCGGCATGCATGGGGAAAAGCCAAAGGCTCTCCATCAGACTCACCACACATGCAGTGATCTGGTATGCTGAGCAAGTTGTGAAAATTCCCACTTGATCTGTTCAATATATTTCCAGATGAAACCTAGTGGACATTTTCTAATAAACTATAGCATTTAAAAGACTATTATCCACATTGATTCTTGAAAATATGCTAAAGACTAGTTCTTTAGCTGATGTCTTAAAATGAAACCCAAGTGGCAGAACTTCATTGTTTCTTTGGGTTTTGTATATATATTTCTCACCGAACATCTAGTACATAAATTGTATATAGTGGTTCTAAACTCTAGTATAGGTAGAACTATGACTGGTAGCAGTGTCATGTTGAAGAGTGGGTAAAGTTTATTTATCTTTTAAAAAATAAAGTAACATTTACCACTCCTTTCATAGCTCCTGTGATCTCACTGTGCTCGTCTACATTTTTAACATCCCACTTCCTTTATTTTTTACACATTCCTTTGTCGCTCTTCCTAGAAGATATTATTTCAGATGGAAACATTAAAAATAGCAAAACCACAAATGTGCAGGTGTGATAAATCCCATTGTTTACACTGTGTGCACCAAATGGCACAATGCATATGCTTCTGTGTCCACAAATTCACTGTGCTGCATCTTGTGGATGCAATTTTTTTTTCTTCTTTAAGTAGATGGTAAATTCTAAGATTCATTTTAATAACATAATAACATTTTAATCTACATGAGTCTTGTGTCTTTCATCATGAATCAGAACAAAATATATATCATGACAGATTATCACAAAACAGAGACATATCTTTTAGGAAATTCTAAATAATAGATGGCAATTAATTATAAAAAGGAATTTTGAGACTAGTATTAAGCAAAAGGGGAGATATTTGAATGGTTTACTAGGAAGTTTGTGAAGTTTAAAGATAGCTGTGGTGTAAAAACAAAATTCCTCCATGTTTCATGCTAATGTGAACTACTGCAATCACTGGGAAAATCAATGCGGATAGTTTCTTTAAAAACCTAAATATAGAATTTCCATTATGTGCATATATTGGCTATCCAGTTATCTTTTTTAAAAAATCAGAAATAACATATCACAGTCATGCGTGCATGCAGTATTTTTGACAACACAATTATTTCATAATGCCTAACTCTTTACATCAGCATTTATTTGGCTGGAATGTCAGCACATAATGGAATGAAACTCACCCCTAAAGTAAGATAGATGTGAGATCCTTGTCAGAAAAAGAATATATGTTGGATACATAATGTTAACAGAAAACAATAAAGAAGCTTAAACACCACACTGGAGTTACCTAAAATACAAAAGAACAAAATGAAAGACTGATGAGAAGGAGAAAGTGATTGATCTTTTACAAATGATTGGGGACCTGGAGATAGAAAGTCACAGGACAGAGAAAGGTGAAGAGACACAACTGTGCTTAAAATGTCTCATGGATGGGGATGGGGAGATAGCTCAGCAGAAGACAAGCACAAAAGCCCGAGTTCAATACCCAATTATACAAAAGAATGTATCATGGATGTGGCCCAATATACTTCAGTGCATGTAAGCATTATATTAGGCAAGATGAGCTCAACAGTAGCAGCAAAAGATGAAAATCAGTTGCATGCCTATATCTGGCATTTTGAACTACTATGTTGAGAGCAACACTATGCAGTTTGACAAAGACTGCCCAATTCATGTGATTTTGTAGTGCCTTTGTATCATTGCTTTATTATTATTATTATTATGTTGTTGTTGTTGTTGTTATTGCTGTATTCTCTTTAAAAAATTAAAATAAAGAGAAAATATCTGGACACAGAGGGAGGCAAATGCACACTGAAAAATATATGTAAAATAATCAATGCACATTAATACATGCCCCTCCCCATGGTGAGCAGTCCTACGGAGTCCTGTAGCATCATTCTAATGACATGCAGAGAGACAGTCATGGGAAGAAGGAAGCCACTGCAGCAGGAGAGGTGCTAACCAATGGAATGGCACTTAATCAGGGAAATGCAGTGAGTCACAGCTGAGGTCTCTGTGAGCCTAAGCACTGGTCGGTTCTCTACCACATCACTGACTTACAACAGAGAGCAGCCAATTATCAATGTAATTTTGTGAAGAAAAGAGTCATTGTCTCCAAAAGACTCATTGCCCTTCTGTTGTGCTTCCATACACCTACGTGGGAAATCTTACAATGTTTCCCAGTATAAGGAAGTTTTCAAAAGTTGCAGGTTTGGGGTTTTCTCTCTGACATAAAATCAGTTAAGTTTAATTCCTTTTGATCACCCTATCTCACTGAAAAGCCACTCACACTTCTTGGATATCTGCTATAAGTTCTGTGAAGAAGGCTGATCCCTGACCCTGCATGCAAGCGCAGGAAACCTGTGCTCTTCCTGTGTCCTGAATAAAGGGGTTTGCATTTGTGCTTTAAATTAGAAAAAAATATATATAAAATAATATTTAGCTCTTCATTAAAAAAAAATGTTTCGAATCATTTTATTTTACGAACTAAAATTCCATCAACTTTCATTTTCTCCTTTTCCAGGTTGTATTGCTTCCTTTAACTTTGTAATACATTCTTATTGTTGAAATTAGTAAGATGAGTTCCTCATATGTTAACTTTTATTGAAGCTAAAAAATTTTAAGTATCTTTCATTAGGGGCAAGCAGTGAGGTATTTGTAAATGTTTTAGTTAAGTATAACATGACACAACATGAGCCTCTGTGACCATGGGTAGAAACAGTTTCCTTAGGACACTAAATATTCTTTGTCACCAATATTGACAGACACGTTCTTACACAGGAGCAGGCTTGACATGAGCAGCAGCAGTAGGGTTGATCCTGCGTACAAAAAAATCACATACACTCTATTTACATGGAGGTAAGATGGTTCTGGGGACCCGGTCCATACACTAGTAAGCACGAGGACCACGGTTCCGTCCCTAGCCCCACATTCCATGCCACTCTCACTCAATGGGCAAACTGAGACAGTGAATGAGTCTGGGTGTTGTGGAGCATGCCTGTAATCCTGGAGTTTGGGAGACTGAAAACAGCAAAATCGCTATAAGTCTGAGCTGCCTAGTGAGACACAGTACTTAAATAAATAAATGAAAACAAAAGCAAAGAAAAAAAATAACTCCTCTATTTACCAAAGTTATCTAAATTCATTCTGGAGAGTTAACACGCTTTTTCCTCATCTTTTGGATGCATGAAGCAGTGTTGTAATAGCTGATATGGGAAAGAACTGAGTCTTTGTGCTATGTGCATTTAAACATAATATCAACCATGGAGGTATAGTGCTTGATGGGAAGGTTTGAAGGACATATTGTTAATTTCTGGAAGTCCTTCTAAGAAAGTTGAGAAGACTAGACTCTGACTTTTTCTCCAGTTGAAGAGCATTGTGTGCATCGGCCAGTAGCTCCCTTCATGCCCGCTTTGTCAGTGACATTCAGGACATCAGTGACCAGTAGGATCCTGTGTCAACTGCTGGGGTCCAAAATTCCATAGTGGCATCATCACCTCTAGTTTAGCTGTACTGTGTCCAGTATTTATTTCCCTCTGAATTTTGCAAAAGAATCTTAAACTAATTTGCAGTCTTCTATGTCTTACAAGTATTTGTACCTTGAATTAATTATTACTGGGGCTCTTTAAATGATTTTCTTGAAGCATTAATTTTCACATGACTTTTTCTATACATAGGCAGCACTGTGATTCTCTGGGAAATGTAATTTACATTGCACACTCAGATGTCTGGATTTTGGAAAATGGCATGCCAGGATCATCACAGTTCATATGCTGGCTTTGTCTTCCTGCTAGATAAAATATAAGCATACACATGCTTCTCCATTGCATTGCAGAGGAAGCGCCATCAGCAAGACAGTGTCATGGTGGGAAGTGCTGACTTAGTTCATCACCAATGGACTTTCTTGATACTTTGCAAAACTTAGATTTGTGTCTACATTTGGGATTTATCTTCAGCCTGGAAAATTGATTGAATTGTTAGGTCAGGCTAAGCAAATGAATCTCAAGGCTTCCAGTGGTCATTAGATTTGAACCATCCTGTCCTTAGCTGGTAAGAGAAGCAGCTCAACATCACCGTGGTCCTCAGTCTTCACCCCTTCACATCATGCAACTGGGTGTTCTCTGACTGCATCTGAGCAGTGGGAACCAGAACAGTGGGCACCGGTCATAACATATTCAACATTTGCTTCCGTCTATTGTGAAGAATTTCTGTCTGGATTTCGGTGTTGAATAATAGGGGCCTACAGATGTTTGGCTGTATATACTTTATTGCTGTATAAATTTCCTACATCTAAATCTTTGAAATGATCACCATTATGTTATTTCAATAAGAACAGAAATATTGTGTTCAGACTATCAATAACATATCTATATATGTATATACGTTTTGGTGGCAGCAAGGATTGAACTCAGGACCTTGAGCTTGCCAGGAAAGCACTTATTCCACTTAGCTATCTCCCTGTCAGTCTATAAATTATTAATATCTACCTAGTGATGCTGTATCAATCAATGTACGAATACAAAACACAAAAGATGTTTATCTTCTTAGCAGCATTTCAACATACCTTGGAATTTTTTACTTATGGAATAACCCTCATCTTGCATGCCTGAAACAGCTGGGCAAGTTCTCACTTTGCCTGGATTGTAGTTTCCCAATGACTGTAAAAAGAGGAAACAATAATACTTGAGTATTCTGAAGAGATTCTCACATCAGACTGTGCTCATACTGCTCTCTGTGGTGCAACAATGGCCCAATTTCTCCTCTGCAGTCTACACCGCTCACCTTCAAGACCAACATAACATCTTCTGAAGGACATTGCCTTGGAGGCCTGAGAGTCCTACACTGGCCTTGATGACTTTTGAGATTTCAGTTTGGTAGAATCACTGTTGTTCGTATCACTTTCTGGAACTGACTTCTAGAAAAACAACATACAGTACCAAAAACAATAACACAGGGAACAATAGGAAAGTTTGTACTAGTACACTCTCAGATATAATAGAGAAATGCACCATTATGATTTCTACCTATTTGCGCAAGTTACCTCTCAAGTATCTTCATGTTGGAAGGATTAGTGGCATATGTTGGATAGCAATTTGGAGCATACTTCGCTTCATCCAAATGAGAGATACCGTGTGATAAATAAGCTTATGTGTCTGCTTTCTTTCACTCAGTTATTGTATTTTTGAGGTGCATAAAAACAAAAAGAATAAAGAAGAATAGATAGAAGGGTGACAAACATATGGATCTCTCCTGTGAGGGAAAGGATCTACAGGAAGAAGGGGAAAGTGAGAGGAGGAAGGTAAGGGGATATGACTAAACTAGGGATACTCAAAGTGTGTTACCCTAATATCTTTCATGCATATAAAACCATATGGCACAATGTGAGCTGTAACCAATAACATCCCAAAAAGTAGAAATAAGGATGGGTAAATAGGGTAGGGGAGTGGAGAAGTTTGGATGGCGCAGGCTGGAAGGGGAACATGATTAGCAAAAGAACAAGCTGTGGAATGAACATTTACACAAGTTCTGAGAGAATTGCAAGCAGCACGTTTCTCAGACACTTACTAAATAAAATTCTGAGGCAAGCACACTGTCTTGTGGAGAACTTCAGCCTAGCCCTCAGGCATTGTGAAATAACATCACTTCACTTGCGTCATCAAAAGTGTATTTCATCATTGTACAAGTCAGGTGGTTCTGGATGACAGAAAATATTAAGACCAGTGACTTTCATCATCCTAAATCCTTTTGCATGCTTCTTTAACCTCAAACTGCACTCAAATGTCTAAAATATAGCTATGTTTAATAACATGGTAATGAATGACCCCTTCTATGAGTCCATAGACATTAGTTTTACAGAAAAAATCCATGCAGAAAGCTCTGTACCCAGAGTAGGTTTTAAAACGGACACATTAATAAATTGCTTGTTGTCCTCTGGTGGTTATTCATTATACAAAATGCCAAGAAAAAAAGAATGACGAATTATTCCTAATCCTGTGGTAGTAGTAGTGACTTATGCTCACCCTTCTCATGATGCAGGCTGTGCACCATGGGGAGCGCTGCCTTAGCAGATTCCCATGGTCCTTTTGTGCACTCACAGGCTGAGCACCCAACCGTGGAGCACTGGGAAAGCCACTGTGGGTGAGATGCACCCTAGAAGCAGTGGAATGTGTCAGTGAGTGTGGGAAGAAGCGCCGCATCTGGAAAGCAGCACAATTATGGACACCTTTTCTTTATGCACATGGTCTACCCAATTCTCCAAGATCCATGTCTTATTCCAAAGGGTAATTAATAGAGTCAAATATTATTTTATTAACATCTGTCATTCCTGCTTTTTAATTCTTTCTGCTGACACTAACCTTCGCCTTCCTCTGAGTGATGCAACAACGTTTTCATTTACCATTCTATCAAATGGAGGCAAGTCTAATTTCTTATTTTATCTTTATCACCAAAATATCTATCCTTCTTCCAAAGTTTAAGAAATTTATGTTGCAATTCTACAGAGGACTAATTGTATTTCCCCTGAGTAAGATTTATGAACTCAGCCAAATGATCATACAATTAATTGTGAAGCCTCAGGACCACTATGAGCTTGGCCTTGTCTAAAAGTCTGTTGATCACCTTACTTCGTTAGACCCCTGCTTTTATTGCAAGGCCACTCATGTTTTGAACCTGCTGCAATCAGCATTAGTTTAAATGTCCTATTCAGTGGCCATTGTGGTATTTATTTCCTGTTCTTTTTTAAAAAATAATTCTATATCAAAAAAGTATAAATACAAAGTAGAAAATGTAAAGCCCTATTAATATGCTGAGCTGTACAAGGCTCAAGTCCAAAACCTTTGACATTGCCAGTCTTACAGAAAACCCACTTTTATCATGGACTACTGGACTATATTAGAATATTTGCCAATTTCACGAAACTATACTACTTTAATGACAATGGAATGACCTTCTCTGAAAAAATAAAGGGGATAAAAATGAGTGACTATTTTCTATTTGTATATTCAGAATAGTTGGGATAGATATACAACTGAATTCTCCTAATTCAATGAATAGGTAGATTTTTTCTAATAGTGTGTGTGGACAGGATATCATGTCTGCATCTAATATAATGAATAACCACTAAGACAACAATATAAAATGTGTTAATTATTTAAAATGACTTACTAATCGGTTTTGAAACTGTCCATTGCTATTTGTTTCTGAATAAAACTATTTTAAAAATTATATTATTACAAAACCACTGTTAGTTATTCTTGTTTTGAAAGTCTGCAACAAATGTATTGTTGAATGCTATCTTGATCCTGCCTTTGTTTCTATTTTCTTTATTTTCAATTTTCAAAATAAAATAACATATATGTTTTTCAAGTAAAAAAAGAGAAACAGAATTACCTCTGTTTGGTAAATGGTAAGACAATTTGAATAATTAATATATTGCATATTGTTGCCTGTTTAGTGGTTATATTACTGACATGATACACTGTCCTCAAGCACTATTAGTACAAATCTTTCTATTCATTGAATTAAGAGAAAGTAGCTGTATATCTATCCTAACTATGATGTATATACAGATGCAAAATGGTGGTTCATTTGTATCTGCCTTTTTTCACTCAGAACTGTCAGAGATACGTATTCAATCACCATTTAAATATTGTATGTGCATGAATTAAGCAAAAATCTTTCAATATAGTCCAGTAGTCCATAATAGTAGTGGGTTTTCTGTAGGGACTGGAAATGTCAGGAGTTGTTAACTTGAGCCTTTTACAGCTCAGCATATTATTATGACTTTAGTATTTATACAATGTTTTTATACATTTCTGCTGGATGTTTAAGACCAAGATAAAGCGTAAAGCCTATATAACTTTGGAACTTTGTATCTGATACGGTCAGTTAAACCCGCTCAGGATTTTCCCTGACAACCTGTGCTGCGGTTTGTAGAATCTTTGTCAGTGCTGGCCATATGGATGAGTCACACTATTGCTTGACCAATTTGCACCGTGAATGCCTTAGAAAATGTTTTTTCTCCACCTGAATCTCCATAGGCACACTCTACATCATCTTAAATGTACAGTTGTCCCATTTAGATGTTGTATGTCCCTTTTGCAAAGGATGCAATGAAGATTAACATGGTGAACTTTGTCAATGCAGCAGTGTCTTTCCTGAAAGTTACTTGACATCATTTTCATGGCAAGTGTTGTGGACACATATCAGAATTAGTTGAGTTTTCAAATTCTATGAATTTATGACTTAAGGGGGGTACTTTCATTCACCTTGCAAAAATTTTGGTTATGTGCTTCCTATCTGCATCACACCTGAGAACTTCATGAATAGCTGTGGTCAGAGTACTCCACAAGCCAGTTTCCACCGTTCCTTAGGTTCTGATGCACTTCAAAACCTTGAACTCAGTGCTGTTATTCTTCCTTACCTTATTCAGGGCTCCTAGTTATAAGCACCTAACATAATCATATTATTCAGTCTTCTTAATATGATTCAAAATGTTGTGTACACATTTGCTAAAATCAACACATCTCAGAAAAGAGCTGGCATAGTCTGTTGGAACAATATTATATTTATTTTAACTTTCCAATTGAGTATCCATACTATCTACATTGTAGGAAGGAAAAGAAATTCCCCACTTTAATTTCACTAAATTAAAGAACTAAAATGCAGAAATCAATTGTTGAATTTGGAGAATTAATCCTCAATTTTCTGTTTCTCATATTATTTCTTAGACTGAATTTTATCATGCAGTTTCTGTCAGAACTGAAGTAATAAAAAATATAAATCCATACCTGTATAGTTTTATAAGACTTTTTAAACTAACTAAACTTAGAGTATAAGAGACATGAGGATCACCCATGGGCACATGCACGGTAAAGACTGACTGTTCACTCCCGGCTCAGGCCACGAAGCTGGAATCTAAAGGACAAGAGTGAATGATGAAGCTGCCACAGTCCAGGATTGAAGGCCTGGGTACACCATGAGGCACCAATGATATGATTCTGTTTTAAGTGAAGAGAAACTGGAATCTTAGCTCCACAGGACACTTCAGCAGCAAAACAGTCAGCCATTCGAGCAGAATATAGGTTTTGACAACTTTCGCTTTTATTTTATCAAGCATTCTATTGTATAGTATAGTGCCATGACCATCAACATGACTTGAACGCAACTCTTAGTTCTCCAGCTTATAGTGAGCTTTACTACTCTTGATGATTAATTCCTTTCTTAACTCCCAAGTTGGCATATAATAAATGTAATGGAAATTGTTATCGAATCACAAGTATTAGAACATTTTAACTTGTATATAAGAAAATGTTGTACAGAATTATTAGGCGTCCTATTAAGTAAAATATAGAATGAAGAAAATGCAAATACTAAAAGCATAGATATTGGTGTTCAAATAAGCCCAAGTATTTTGTGAAATAAAGTATTTTACGAAAAATGATTGGTTTATGTGTTAATGCCATAGCACAATTACACAATTACATTCTACAGACAAAATTTAAAG
>PVKA01024886.1:0-33625 GCA_004027165.1 Ctenomys sociabilis
TTTTTTTTTTTTTTTTTTTTTTTTTTTTTTTTGTCTTTTTGAGACAGGGTCTCACTATGCAGTTCAGGCTGGCCTTAAGCTCACTTTGTAGCTCAGGCTGGTCTCGAACTCACAACAATCCTCCTGCCTCAGCCTCCCGAGTGCTGGGATTACAGGCCTGCGCCACCATGCCCGGCTTTGTATATACCTATTTTGTCTATCCACTCATCTATTGGTGGACATTTGAGTTGCTTTTACTTTTTCACTATTGTGAATAACCCTGTGAACATAGGTGTGCAAATATCTTTACACATTTTTAATCCTTTTGAATACTGTATATACCTACAAATGGAATTCCTGGAGCACATGGTAGTTCCATTGTCCATATTTTGAGTAACTGTTCTATTGCTTACCATAGCTGCCACAATTTTTACATTTCTACTCTTACCACATCACCTCTAGTACTTGTCATTTTCTTTGTCTTTTTTTTTATCAAATGGGTGTAGATTGCTGTATCATTGTGTTTTCATTTGCATTTCCCTAATGACTAGTGAGGCTGAGGGCTGAGTGTGTTCTCTCTCGTGTTTTTATTGGCCATTTGTACATCTTTGGAGAAACATCTCTTCTTTTAAAATGTCTCTTCATTTTAAAATCAGGTTGCTTTATTGTTGAGCTATATGTATGTTTTATATATTCCAGACATTCATCCTTTATCAGATAGTTTGCAAGTATTTTATCATTTTTTAGGAAACAGGGTCTTGCTATGTAATTTGGGCTGGGCTTGAACTCACTATGTAGTCCAGGCTGGCCTCAGACTCATGGTGATCCTCCTGCTTCAACCTCCTGAAAGCTGGAATTGCAGGCATGTGCCACTACACCCAGCCTTTTACCCTTCTACAGTTGTCTTTTTCCATGTCTTGAGAGTATCCTTTGGTGCACAAAAGTTTTAATTTTTAATCAAGTCCAGTATACCTGTGTTTTCTTTTGTTTCCTCTGTTTCTTTTGCCATATCCAAGAAATCCTTGCCAAGTTTAATGTTACAAAACTGCTCCTTTGGGCCAGCAAGATAACTTAGCAGTCTAAAGCACTTGCGTAGGCAAGCTTAGGCAGGCATAGGGGACCGCGGTTTGATCCCCAGCACCACATGCCATGCTAGCCCCACATGCAAGGTAGACTGAGCAGGCCAAAAAAAAAAAAAAAAAAAAAAAAAAAAAGAATGAAAGTTTGTATATTAAGCAGAACTGTAATAAAACTGCTCCCTATGTTTTATCCTAAGAATTTTATAGTTTTGGCTGAATTTTATTTATTGATTTTTTTAAATGTATTTGGTATAGAGTTTCACTACGCAGCTCAACTCATAGTGATCCTCCTGCTTCAGCCTCCCCAGTGCTGGGATTACAGGTATGTGGCACCACGCCTGCTCTTGGTGGCTAGCTCGGTGTGCCAGGGTAGGGCCGGTATGGCATGTGGTATCAGGGATCAAACCTGGGTCCTTGCACTTGCCTAGGCAGGTGCTTAGATTGATGAGCTATCTCCATGGCCCTCATTGGTCTATTTTGAGTTTATATTTTGTATATGACCTAAGATAACATTTCCACTTCAAACATTTAAATATGGCTATCTGATTTTCACAATGTCATTTGATTAAAATACATATTTTCCCCCTTGAACATTTCTAGCAACTTGTTGAAATCATTGGAATATGTAAGAGCTTATTTCTAGACTTTCTGTTTCATTGCACTGATCTTCATGTCTGTGCTGTGACAGTCCCACTTGCCTTGGTTATTGTAGCATTGTAACGAGTATTAAGATCAAAAACTGTGAGACTTCTAACTTTGTTCTTTTTATTCAAGATTGTTTTGGTTATTTAGAGTCCTTTCAGGTTCCATGTAAATTTTACTTTATTATTTTGTGTGTGTATATGGTGCTGGAGATCAACCAGATCTTCACACATCCTAGGCAAGTAGTCTGAGCCACACTTCATCTCCCCCATATAAATTTTAGAAATCTTTAAAATTTTCTGCAAAAACATGTTATTGGAATTTTAATAAGGATCACATTGAATCCACAGAATGCTTTGGATAGTACTGATATCTTACATTAGTAGCTCTTCTAGTCTATGAAAGTTTATGTCTTTCCATGGCTTCATTATTTTATGTTGCTTTAGAAGTTCTTCCCAATGCTAAAGTTATAAACAAATTTTTTATATATACTTTTAATAACTTTATAATTGAATCAAGTCCTTCATGCTGAGATATACTCTCAGGCATTTTTCTTTATTTTTTTACTTTGAGACATGGTCTCATTAAGTTGCCTGTGCTGAAACATGACGGGGCAAAACCATTCATTTATTCACACTAGATGGGTAATGCAATGATCCTGAGAAACATCAGCAGATTTTTGAAACTAGCAGTTAATTGGTAGGATTCGCATCCTGACTAACTATATATGCTGATATCTGTGAACCGAGCAACTGCACTGAATTTAGCAATGTGTGATAGAAGGGTCATACTTGGAATGCCTGTCATTCAGGTCTTCTAAATACATACTTCTTGTCATGACATACCAAGTATTTACTGTACTGTCTTTCAAATAAAAGTTTTTTTAAGGGTAATAAATGAAAAATAAGACACAAAAAAAAGTGTCACAGGACTGTCCTGTTACAATGCTGTATATGGACAGATTTCTAAATTTCTATGTAAATACATGAAAGTGTTCATTCCTTTTTTTTTTTATAATTTTTTTCTTTCTACATAGGTTGCAGGGTAATAATCAGCTTCTCTTCTGGAGGGTTAACAACCTAAGTTTGCAAATCAAAAATTGGAGAAAAGGAAGGGCTGCAAGGTTGGCCAACATTTTGGCCCTAGCCTTTCAAGGTCAGTGAAGACTCAGGACATAGGAGAACCTGTACTGTAACATCCTGTAACTCAGTTGTGTCACAAATTTTCTGATCAAGGAGATTGTGGAGCCACAGAGAAATGCGATCAATGATGTATAGTGTGCCTAAAGAGAATCACATGGAGAGAAAACATTCTCTCAGGCTTCCACAGAGAGCAACTTGGTCAAGCAATGGCCATGACTCATCCACATGGCTGACACTGACAAAGGTTCTACAAAGTGCTGTACGGAGTTACAGGATAAATCCTGAAGGTACCTGACTGACCATATCTGACCAAAAGTTACATTTCATGTTATAAAGGTCTTGCCTTATCTTGATCTTAACCATCCAGCAGAAAAGTATAAAAAGGAGGTATGAAAAGTAAAGCCATATTAATATACTGAGCTGTGAATAGCACAGTCAACAACTTCTGCAGATAACCCACTACTATTTTGGACTGCTGAACTCTGTTGGATTGTTTTGCTGAATTCATGCCACTATAGTATTTAGATGCCAATGGAATACCCATCTCTGACAGGACTAAACAAAAAAAGAGGATACAAAGGAAGACCCATTTTGTATTTGTATATACAGAATAGTTAGGATAGGTATACAGCTACTTTAGCTTAACTCAATGAGAAGATTTGTACTAATAGTGTCTGGATAGGATATCCTGTCTGCTTCTTATATTATGGATAGCCACTAAAAAGATAACAATATACAATATGTTAATTAAATAATTTTATTTTTAAAAATAAAATAAAATTAAAAATTTGCCTGTGCTGAGTTTGAACTTATGAATCTCCTGCCTTATCCTCCCAGAATCCTGGGATTGCACACGTGCTCTCCCAATGTGCCTGGATCTTTACATTTGGCTCCTTGAGCTAAATAAGAATTTGGATAAATTGCATTTGTCAGAGCAAAAATGGATCACAGGTAGCCCTGGAGCTGAGGTACAGCTTTGATTTTTGCTAAAATCTGTGAGTCCACTGCTGTCTTATCCACCTTGTGCTGCTCTGAAATCTAGCATCTCACTTTCTTGGTGTTGAAGATCTCACCCTCCTGCTGTCTGGATTTCCGCAGCGTCTTCATGAAGTAAGCATCAGTGAGGTGTTTGGGATTTTCACTTTGCTGCTATCAATTTTTGTAGAGGTGGTAATGACAAATTTCTGGTGTATTCTTTGTAGAGGAACATAATTAAGGCTAAGAAACCCACTTAGCAAGCCACTGGTCAACTGCTTCAGGAAGACCACTGTCTTGCCTCTGTGATGCCCCATGAGGATAATCAAGATGGTGCCAGGAGTGATGCTAGCTTGAAGTTTCCTCACATAGCAGCAAGAGTTTCTTGCTGTGGCTCAAGAGCTTTCAGTGCACATCTTCAGTGTAGTATCTAGGCATTTTTTGAAGCTTAACCACCCCAGTACCTCCATTCTGGTTTTATGATTGTAGAAAGACCTTTCTCCTTTTTCTTCTCAACCTTTGATTTAGAAGTTGTGTACTTTCTCTTTTACAGAGCCTTTCTGGAATACATAGCAGATTGGAGTATCTACCAATGCCTCTAACCAGGACAGGATTTCAGCTGCAGTGGGGCTGCCCCTTCTTGGACTTTTTTGCCTTCACCTTACCCTTTTTATCAGTACCACTGGCTGCAGTTTTCTTGGCTTTGGGTTTGTTTTCTTTAGTGTCTGACTTCTCAGTTTTTTCACCCACCATCTTGAAAGATGAGAAAGAGAACTTGTCACTGAACTATTGTTACCATGTTTTAATTACTTGATAGTATATTTGGATTTCTGAAAAGGAAACTTCATTCTCTTCATTTTTCTTTTTCAGTTTTTACAGACTTTTCCATACATTTTCTGCTCCACATAATTATTAGAATCAGTTTATTAAGTTCTAATAGACATTTTGAATTTTGGTTAGAATTGTGTTAATTTGCTGAATTAATCTGGAGAAAGTTGATGCTTTTACAAATCCTTTTCATTTTGAGGAAACATTATTAATAGTAGCTATCTTCCTATTATCACAATGGTCCTAGGACATTTTCTGTTTATTTAAACCTAGATTGACCAGTATAGCAGCACTGTCCAATGAACTTTTTTTTTTTTTTTTTGTCTTTTTGAGACAGGGTCTCACTATGCAGTTCAGTCTGGCCTTAAGCTCACTTTGTAGCTCAGGCTGGTCTCGAACTCACAACAATCCTCCTGCCTCAGCTTCCCGAGTGCTGGGATTACAGGCATGCGCCACCATGCCCGGCTCCAATGAACTTTCTGTAGTAATGAAAATATTCTGGGTCTGTGATGTCTGGTAATGGCTCAATACATGTGGCTACTGAGCACCTGAAATGTGAATACTGCAAATGAGGAACTTGCCTCCTTCAGCTTTAGCCATAGCACTTGTTGGCTGTGGCAGTACCATTCCAGTCTCTGCCTCTACAGTCATACACATATATCTACAGTCGCCTGTGTTCAAATCTCTACCTGCCTTCTTATAAGGATATATGTGGGGCCAGCGAGATAGCTCAGTGGTCTAAAACACCTGCTTAGGCAAACTTAGGCAGCTATAGGGACCACAGTTCGATCCCTGGCACCACATGCCACACCAGCCCTCTCCCCAGGGAAGGCTGAGCCAGCCACACACACAAAAAAAGGATACATATGACCATATGTAAGGCCCACTTGGATAATTAAGAATAATCTGTCTACCTCAAAATCCTAAATCATATCTGCAAAGACTCCTTCCCCACCCCATCCCTTTTTTTTCTGTATAAGGTAACATTCATCATCAGGAATTCAGAGATGATATCTTTGGCAGCAGTGGGGTGGTGGTGCTGCAATTTTCAACCTACCACAAGGACCACTAGGATCCAATATGGCTTGATCAGGGACTTTCAGAGCAGTAGGAATGATGACAATTGTCAGGCACTGAATGATCTGCACATGTGAAACATTGTCCCAGGTACCCTCTCTGTCATTTCATTTACTCATTACAAGAATACTATAGGCCACCTTTGATGACTAAAAATGATGACTGATAAAAATTGAAAAATTACAAGAAAAAAAATGGTTTCAAAGGAAAAGCAATGAAGTTTGCTTTGGCTGTTTAATTTGAGGCCCTAGAATGCAATGTTAAAAAAATGGGTCAATCCCAGATAGAAGTCCGAGGGCCCTCCCTACAATAGTTCTGATGACCTCTCCTAAAGTTGTCTGCCTTTATTTCCTCCTTTGTGTTGAAGAAGTAAATTGTAACAACCATTAATTTTAAAGCCAGGATACTTGAGTTTAAGACTTCCATGTACTAAATGTGTAAACTGAGTAATTTCATTCTCCAAAGTTCAGTTTCCCCATCTGTATGTAATAGGTAACACGGCATTTTTGGTCTATGGGCTATTATAAGCTTTCAAACATTTTTAACAAGAAGCACAAAATTTTAATTTTAACCTTAAGTTTTATAACTTTAAAATGACATTTTAAAACTAGATCATAAAATTATTTTTGGATTTTTTTTTTTGGTCTTTTTGAGACAGGGCCTTGCTATGCAGTTCAGGCTGTCCTTGAGCTCATTTCGTAGTCCAGGCTGGCCTCAGACTTGCAGTAAACCCTCCTACCTCAGCCTCCTGAGTGCTAGGATTACAGGTGTGCTAACCTTGTTTGTATGTCTATTATCAGTTCCTCACTCATTTGTTCAAATAGCTATTCCATGTTCTGTGTTCACCACTTACATGGCAGAAGAGCTACTCAAGCCCTGTTCCTTATTGTTCTAAGAGGATGATCTCTAAACTAAACTTCATAGGAATAATTAAGGCTTCCAAGTATAAATCATTCAACTTCCTGCCCTCATATTTACCTAGGATTTTCCTGATTGGTCCATGGCTTTTGATGGTGCAAAGTAAATTTTATTTTTGCAATGGTATATGTATCAGCAGAAACTGTATTTCAAATTTTGAACTTTTATTTTTTCATAGGCTAGCAATATGCTGGAATATAGTCTCTTGTGATGCTGGTCAGTGGCAGTAAACTACAGCTGTCAACTGCATGATCATGAAGGCAAATAACCGATACTGCAGTGCTGTGTTGCTAAGCTAAGATGCTCTGTATTAAATGTGTGGGGTTTTATTTTATCTTTTAAACAGGGTCTTGCTAGGTAGCCCACGCTGGCCTCAAACTCATAGTAATCCTCCTCCTGCCTCAGCCTCCCAAGTGCTGGGGTTACAGGCTAAATGTGTTTTCAACCTAGGATATTTTCAATTTACAATGGATTTGTCAAGATTTAGCCTTATCATAAGTTGAGAAGCGTCTATATATCCATATTACCACTTTCCTTTCAGAAATCAGAAATAGTTTTGTTTTTCAGGTTTGTTCATTTCTATTTTTGTGTTTTTTCCCCAGATCCGGGGATTGAACTGAGGCCCTTGTGCTTGCCAGGGAAGTGCTTATTCCACTGAGCCATCTCCCTGGCCCTATGCTTTTATTTTTTGTCCAAAGTGAATATTTTTGTATGTGTTCTTGAGGCGATTTCCTCCATCCTTAGCTCCAGGTCACATAGTCAGTATCCTGACATCTTTTATTAAATATCTCACCTCTAATTCAGAATCTTGAAAACAGATTCAGTTGCTTTGCCATTCATATTCCCCACATGCTCTTAGCTTCCTCTGTTTCTTATCTCTGTTAATAGTGTTACCAGAAAGTTAGGTAGTTTTGTCATTTTTTCTTTTCCTTTTTTTTTTTTTTTTTTTTTTTTTTTTTTTTTTTTTTTTTTTTTTTTTTTTTTTTTGCAGAACCAGGGATTGAACCCAGACCCTTTTGCTTGCCAGGGAAGCGCTTATTCTACTGAGCCATCTCCTCAGCCCATTTTTGTCATTTATTATGCTTTCTCACTCCTTCTTTCTTCCTCCCCACCCCCTTTGTAATGTATTTGGTACAGAGTCTCATTACACTGTTTGCACTCATGATGATCCTCTTGTTTTCCACCTCCCCAGCACTAGGATTATAGCTGTGCACCACCACATCTGGTCTCAGGGGCCAGCTCGGCATGCCTGGGGCAGGGCTGGTGTGGCATGTGGTGCTAAGGACTGAACCCCAGTCCCTGTGCTTGTCTAAGCAGTTGCTTAGTCCACTGAGCTATTTTGCTGGCCCTTTCTGCGCTTTCTTATTCCTGTAACCCATTCCACCTAATGATCAATGTCTGATAGCGTTCAGGTTCAGGTATTCACTCTCTCTTGCTGTGGCCCTCCCATCCCTTTAGAGCTCTCCCTCTAACCTCACTGGTGCTTATTCTTGCTGATGTGGTTTCTATTCTGAAGCAGCCTCAGTGCTTTTTATTTCACTCCTTTCAGTCACCTGTCACACTGCTGTGACCTTTTAAAATAGGTCTTTCAACCCTTTAGTTCCTTCTTTACAGAACAAAGTCTAAATTTTAGAGAAAGACATCCTCATTCCGTCATTGTCACATCCTGTTAGACCATCCAGACTGTTCCTCAGTTCCCCAGAGGTAATGCTGCTCTATGTTCCTGTACCTGTGCTCTTTCTGTCTAAAATGTTTTCCCTAATGCCATTTGCCTGTTGAATGTCTGTTTCTCTGCTGTGCAGTTTAACCTTCAAGTTCCCTTTGAAACTTTACCGTATCTCCCCAGAAAGAGTTGGTAAGATCTTTTGAAACCTCTCCTATGCCCTATTCACAACTCTGTCATTTCTTCTGTTACTTACTTGTTTCTCTCTACCAGGTCTTCTTTGAGGACACAGGATATGTTTTAATCATCCTTGTATTTTTAATGTTTAACACAATGGAATGAAAAAGGGTGTTGAAAAAGATTGTTGAATAAGTTAACTAATTGTAAAACTTTTTGTTTTTTTCTTTTTGATCTTTATTGTTTTAAAAACAGGATCTTGCTTTATAGCTCCAGGCTGGCCTTGCACCCACTATGTACCCCAGGCCAGACTTGAATTTATGGAGATCCTCCTGCCTTAGCCTCTCGAGTGCTTAGGATTACAGGCATGCACCACTGTACCTGTATACTAATTATAAAGCCTTTTAAGTCATTCTGTGCCTTAACAAATGTAGAGAATTGATATAACTTTTGGAAGTAAATGGAAACACCTGGCTGTGAGTCTATGAAGAATACACATTTAGCCGGGTGTGGTGGCGCATGCCTGTAATCCCAGCACTCGGGAGGCTGAGGCAGGAGGATTGTTGTAAGTTCGAGATCAGCCTGAGCTACAAAGTGAGTTTAAGGCCATCCTGAACTGCATAGTGAGACCCTGTCTCAAAAAGACAAAAAAAGAATACATATTTATATCCTAAAAGTAGTCATGGTTCAAAATGCTCATCATAAACTATAGCAAATAAAGAAATTAAGTGAATAGGCACCCTTTTCATAAATCATAGAAAAAAAATTAGATTTTTCCCCAATATCAGACAACTTATACCTCCACTAGATTTGGAAATAATTTTCTCTTTAAGTGTTTGCGTTCTTGCTGCTTATTTATCATGATATTAACATAAGTTACTCTTATGTTAATATTGTTTTACTCTTATGTTAATATTGTTTACTTTACAATTGTTATTGATCTTTCACTGTCCCAGAAAGATAAACAGGAAAGGAATGAAAGCATCACACAGCACCTGCCTGGCAAGT
Organism: Ctenomys sociabilis; assembly: GCA_004027165.1. NCBI lineage: Eukaryota > Metazoa > Chordata > Mammalia > Rodentia > Ctenomyidae > Ctenomys > Ctenomys sociabilis. The sequence goes on from PVKA01024886.1 coordinate 9,489, forward strand.
GGGAGGTCATGAGTTCAATTATCTGTACCAAAACAAAAGAGGAGGAGGAGGAGGAAGAGGAGGAGAAGAAAGAAACAAATATACATGAACATTGGTACTGTAATTTTCTTATAAGTACCAAGACCCTCTGAACCAAAGAATTCTTTGATCTAAGAACTACCATAATTCAAAGATTTTAACTAACATCATGTTTATGGGCTAGGGGTAAAGCTCAGTGGAGGGCTTGCCTAGCATGCACAAGGCCCTCGGTTCAATCCTTAGTACAAGAAAGAAAGAAAAAAAATTAAATGGAGTCTTGCTTATAAATTTATATGAGTGAGAATTGACTTTGTTTTTTTTTTTTGTTTGTTTGTTTGTTTGGTTTTTTTTTTTTTGAGAATTGACTTTCTAAAGAGAAGCATTTTGCCAGATCTGACCTGAAAAAATAATTTTCAAGTAAACAAAATTCACTGCATGCTCTTCCTAGGTATATAAAGATGTCATGATATTTCCTAGTTGTCTGGGCTTGCTCCCCCTTTATCTCCACATGAGCATATGTCCTGATGCAAAGCAAATACTGTCACCTGAACTGTTCTTTCTGTATCAAACATATTCTTCTTTCCCTGTCGGGCCTTCCCTATGAGGGCCTTCTGCCTACACTTTACCACTTGGAGACTACTTGATAAAATTATTTACACTAACTTCATACTGGATAATTATTCTAGGATACTTTATGTTTTTAACAGGAGTATATTGAATACATAATCCCTAAAAGCAATCTAATAATTGCTTATGGATTTTTTACTGTCCCCTCTATCATCTATGTCTTTTTATAATTCAGAGTCTTTAAACATGCTGAACCTTCTAGCTAGAATGACCTCCTTTGCCTCTGTCACCACTTCCAGTCTGATGAATTGCTACTCATCAAGACACTGTTCAATGTGCTTTTTTTAAGAAGTCTTCTCTAAATTCCCAGGCTGAGTTCATTGCTCTCTCTCTTTCCTTTTATAAACTTGTCTTGCCAGACATAGTGGCATGTGCCTGTGATCTCAGTGTGCTGGGAACCTGGGGCAAGATGATTTGTAGGTTCAAGCCTAGCCAGAGCAACTTAGCAACTTAATGAGATCTTGTCTCAAAGTAAAAAACAGATAAGGTTAGGGCTGTACTTCTATGTGAAGGCCTCGAATCCAATCCCCAGTATGGAGGGGAAAAATAAAAGGTGAAGAAGGAGAAGCAGGGGAGGAAAAAGAAAAAAGAAACATACACCAAAAAACTCTTTTTTGTCTCCAACCTTTGATCATTTATACTTTCAACAGATCTAAGTTGACTTCTACTCCCACCAATCCAATGCAGCCATCAGCCTTCATATGGCTGAACCAATGAGACATATTGTAGTCTTCATCTTCCTTGACCTGACAGCAACACTTTATGCTCCTAATATTCACCTTTTTATGTTCTCTACTACTTCATCTTTAAACTGTCTTTCTTTGGTTTTCTTAACAAGACAGTCTGCTTAGTCTTTTATCTCCCTTTCTTTTTCTCTGTCTCCTTCATTGACTTATCTTCTCCCTAATTTGTAGATGTTGGTATTCCATAACAGTGTGTCCTAGCTCCTTTCCCACTCACACCCTCATGTCTCCATGAGTGAACTCTTCCACACCCATGGCCATAATTACCCTTCATATGAAGATGGCTCTCAGGTTGACATCTCTAGCTTAGACCTCTCTCCCCAGAGCTTTAGCCACCTATCCTCCCTGGAGGAGTTTTGAAGGTACTTTAAACTCAGCAAGTTCAAAAGTCCCATTGTTTTCTACCTGATACAGCACTCCCGTTCATGCATTAGCCAAACTAGAATGTAGGAAGTTATTATTATTATTATTGACTCACCTACCTTTCCTTGCCATCATATTCAATTAGCTATTCTTATGTTTGTTCCTTCTATTTCTCAGTGTTGATTTCTCTTCTTCTCTACTGCCAACCAAGTTATCACCTACTACTACAATTACTATTACTACATATTTATGACCCTGTATACACTTGATGCCTCCAATACAGTATATTTCTGTGCTCTTCAAAGATTTATTCACTCATTTACTCATCAGAAATAATTTATTGAGCCATTGCTATTTACAAGGTACTTCTTCCATATCAGCGATGTAAATATGATGAAGACCAGCAATTTTTTATCTCCTAGAACTTTATATAGAGAGTGTATGATGGGGTATTGGGGTTGGGATTGTGTAGAAAAAGCAAACTATTTTTCCTCTGCTCTTATACCACAATCAATATATAAAGCTTCTGTGACTTCAAATGTTTGGAAATCTCTCCCCACTGGCAAGTAAGCTCAGTGTTCTCTAATCCACTTCAGTTCTGATGCTGTAGTATCAGCCCACAAGATGAACACTCAATCTTCAAGGATGCATCCTCTGATCTAGCTGAAAGCCTAGGTTATTTCACTTGTGCCTGCGTGAGAGAAACACTTATAAATGATATTACAAAGGATACAGAGAAATGATACATAGAAAAAGGTAAAAAAAAAAAATAAAAAAAAAAGGAATAGTTGCCTTGCTTACTCTGGAGCAGAGACCTCTTTTTTCTGCTGATAAATTCCAAGTAACAGCCTCCTGCATATATCTTGCACTCCATCAGTAATTGCTGAAATAATAAATGTCTATTTTGGTTTTACACTGTATTGTAATCATGTGTGTGATTGCTTTTTTATCTTTCTCAATCCTGGAACACTATGTCTAGTCATCTTTATATTACTAGAGACATGGTCCTAACATGCAATACCTGGTAAAAATCAGCTTCAATTATGCATACATTCATTCAGTCAATAATTAAAGAACTAGGAACTAAGAATACGAAGATGATTAAGATATTTTTATTAGGGTCTAGGGGTGGAGCTAAGTCATGGAGCTCTTGCTTAGCATGTGCAAGACCCTTAGTTTGGGCCCCAGCACTGAAAAAAGGAAAACAAATAGTAAAATATTGCCATTAACCTCAAAGAATTTACCCTAATGATAAAACTCAGATGAGTAGGCCTAATAAGTGTTTAGTAGTAAGTACTACAAAAAGGTAAGAACAGAATACAGCCTTAGGAATGTCAGGGAAGATCAGCAGGCAAAAGAAACAGTGGAATTCCCTTGAGCCAGATGAAGAAGAGAACATGGGAGTGAGCATCACAGACAATGTCCGGAGGGAGAAAATAGGGCCTTTTGTTTCTTTCTTTTTCTTTTTCTTTTTTTCCCCATATTTTAGGGAAATAGGGCCTTTTGGAAATCTTGAAGTAGTTAAGTGACCTGGAAGCTGCAGTGATGAGCCAAGGTTGCAAAGCACCTGAACTTTATCCTGAAGACAATGGGAGTCATTAATGGGTAAAGGATGAGGCAGAAGAATAATGTGGTCAGATATGCATACAATACTACTTGTGCTCTAACCTGGAGAATTAATTGGAAAAACGATAATAGTCATTGTAAAAGATGATGTTGGCCTACACTAAAGTACAGGTAGTGGCAAAAGAGATTAATGGACAGATTTGAGAGATATTAAGAAAGTTGGATCAATAGGATTTTAGCACCTTCTTGGATATTAGGATGAGAATGATGATTCTTATGTTTTTTATTTGCACACATTGGATAAGTGAGAACAAAGATTAGGAATGGACTTAGGCAGATAATAAATTTCAATTAAGATATATTGGAGTCCTTTAGAACTTCAACATGAAGACTTTCATTAGGCTGTCAGATACACACCTGGATGTAGAATTCAGATGTAGATTGAATATGAAATATGGAAAATTTTGCTTATGAATGGTAATTGATTCCTAAGAATGGATGAGATTACTCAAAAAGAATGGAGAAAGAAGGATGAAAAGATAACCAGAAAGAGAACTCAGGGAGAATATGCAAGTAAAAGCATTTTTTTAGCATTTTTAAAGGGAACAAATAAAGGGAAAAATGACAAATAGCACATACAGAAGGGATACTTTCTAGTGCTACCTAAATATTGCTACTGGGGCTGGGGAAATAGTTCAGCGGTCTAAGCACCTGCCTAGGAAGCTCAAGGTCCCAAGTTTGATCACCAGTACTGCATGCCATGCCAACCCCAAAAGCATGGGTACACCATGCTAGCCCTGAATCCATGCATGGAGGTGCACACATGTAATCCCAGCTCTAGGGAGGCTGAGACAGAAGGATCACTATGAGTCTGAACTGCATAATAAAACCCTGTATCAAATAAATAAATAAAAATTTAAAAAATAAATATTGCTACTGAATCAACCAACTGCCCTGTCTGTGCTTAAAGAAAATCCTGTTCTTGAGCTTCTCAAAGGAGACTATGTTATTAAACCAAAAGGTTACACAATAGAAAGCATCCATTTGGGACTTTTTCAGACCTATCTGTGAATACTCTTCTCCAAAGGCTGTATTAGTAATTTTTTTATTAATTTTATTGAGAAAAAAATTGCAATGAGAGAGTTTCAAAACAGGTTGGTAGTATAGTTACAACAATTAATATATTGCGTATTGTTGTCTTTGTAGTAATCATTCATAGCACAAGATGCAGACATAATATCCTGTCTAAACACTATTAATACAAATCTTTCTTCTTATTGAATTAAGAGAAAGTGGCTATACATCTACCCTAACTATTTTATATATTCAGATACAAAATAGTCCTTCACTTGTATCTCCATTTTTTACTTAGTTTTGTCAGAGATGGGTATTCCATTGCCATCCAAATACTGTAGATACATGATCTATTGGTAATTGAACCATAGTATCCTCTTATTAGTCTGCATGCAAGAAAAGCTATGTTTGAAATACAATATGAAATGCACTAGGAATCATCTGATGCTCATCTAAGGTTTATGTCACACAGACAATCTTTCTAATGTACCTGATTGCTATCTTTTTGTTTGGCCAGTTGGCTTTGGAACCAAATACTCAAATATTCATCTGAAAAATGTATCTTGAACATTCCTTTCCTTGGTAAATGTGTTGTTTTATATAGTTCATATAGATTATTTATCTATGTTAGGAAATATCCCCTGATAACATACTGTTTTTGAACCCCCTAATTTTCTGTAAACCATTGAAAATTCCCAGGCCTCACAGGTTGTTTTGGGATTGTATACATTTTTGATGTTTTGAACTCACTGCAATAAAATTGTAGTTCTGCAACTCATAAAGAAACCCTGGTTTATTTGAATAATAGAAGAAAAATAGAACAAAACTATTAAACCATCAAGCTAACTTGTCATTTAAGACTTTATACACCATCTTCTCTTGTTTCACATGTTCCCAGACCTGATGGAGGGGAGGATAGTTTGGTTTCAGTGGAAAGCATGCCCAAGCAACATTTCTAGACAAGCTGAAGTTTCTAAGTATTTTTTCTTATAACCAAGCCATAACAAATTCATCTCCTAGGTAAAGAAGTTGTTTATGTGTTTTGGGCCTGTATGTTGCTATTTCCTTTACTTTACAGCAGGCCATTTCAAACTTTTGCATGTGTAAGCAAACCAGGCATTTTTGATAAGCAGCTCTATTCATTTTCTGAGTTTTACTACTTTATATAGTCAGTGTCTTAGTTCAAGCTACAGGGAGTTTGTGGTCTCTGTGATCAGGAATTCAACTGCTTTTCAAAACTAGGGCAACCCATTCAAGACCCCTCTGTCTCTCAGGAGTTATTCCTATTCCCCATTCCTTTTCTCCGATAAATTTTCTTACTCTTAAATAAAACTAGAGCATAAAATAGTGTTTAAACCACCCATCCTTAGAATAAATCATGTTACATGATAATTAAGTGATTTACTAACATTCCTATTTTGTAGTAATACTACATTAATAATTATAACATGAATGTAAATATAAGAAATAATATTGGAGCCTTTGCCAGATATTCTGACAAGTCTTGCATTAAAATATATCACATTCAGTTTTCCTTCCAAGGAGAGAACAGAGGACATGAAAAACCCTTTCCTCCCATCTAGTGGCTGGAAAAATATAAATGTCCTCTATGTGTTTCTTGGACTTCTGGACATCTAGGGATTGCTTAACTGGTTATAATGTATTCAGTTGTTACTTAGTTAACCAAAAATAAGTTGTAAAGTCTTTACAAAAGCTGAGCCTGCTGGAGATGGTGATGTCCATGATAACTCACTAATCAAGTTCACTTTAATCAATAATATACTTCTTTTTAGTAGAAGAGTCATAGATCTTCTTAATTCATTAATCTGAACATGCTGGAAAGACAAGGCTATATGTCTCTGCTAACTAAAACTGGTACTTAAATTATGCTTGCCTTTAAAGAATCAGTGATCTAGATCTCCTCTGACCCTTAATTGCTCCTTGTTGGCCCCACACCTTGACAACCCTTCCCTTAAGAGCTGAATGAGCTGGATTCACTGGAGAGAGCCAAGAAAATGTCCCAAAACAGGCTGCCTCCAGGGGACCTCAGCTCCTGAAACTTGGAATACCAGAATCTGATCCTGGCAGCAGGGCCTTGGTATAGGGCCAAACCAACCCACAGAAAAGCAGGTTTGGATCCGTTATGAGCTTGAGGGATTAATGCTTGGTCTACCTGTCTTATATATGTCTTGTACAGATGTCAAAGCCTCTGCTAAATTGTGCCTTTCTCTGGTAATTCTCACAGATGCAAAGAATGAATTTTGTGTGCAGTCAGCAAAGTTCTGAGAGTTCCAGGAAGAAGAGGAAGGTCAGTGAACCAATGAAAAGATTCATCTCTAACAGAAAATAAAGGCTAGATGCTTTGTCTAGTTCAAAATAATTGAATTTTTGCAAAACATGTATGAAGTATGTAAGCAGCAAATTAAAATTTCATAACCAAAACTTTTTTCAAATTTATTTCTAATTTTTTAGTCAGTGACAAACTAACCAAGCAGGATTTAGGTTCATTTTGCCACAAGGAATAAAGGTGGCTAGGACTGCTTTGGGATAGCACCGCTTCAAATCTGAGTTAGAGGTGAGACTTGATTTGTTTATAAAAGAACTACAGCACCTATAAGCTGTTGTTCTCATAATAAAACTCTCAAAGTATTTAGACTACTATAAAATATTTCAACTTGTTTTAACTTGTGTCCTGGAATCTCTCTATAGCTTTATTAAAATTCCCACAGAGTTACATAGGGTATGTGCGGAGGAGCTTAGTTAGGTATGATTTATGTGCTAACTTTAGTCACGAGGTAAATTAGCGAAGTGTGAGACCCACATGTGCTGTACAATGTATCAGCTAAGTGCAGAGCCAACACATCTCTTTAGGGAGTTCCTCAACTTGAGCCCCAAACCATGTCCTGTTGGACGTGCTTTAATTCAGGAACCTGGTTCCCTCTTAAGTCCTATGTTGAAAATTCTCAATAAATACTTCAGTCTATTAGTTTATAACCTATAGATGGTTTATTCATCTCCTCATCCTGGAATTTTTTATAGACTTAATGATTGGTATGAGTAAAGTATGACAAATATTATTTTTATTTATATAATATGAAATTAAAAGCTTTGAATAGAATCAATAAGCTAAAAGTAAGTATATGTGCCTCTATGGTTAAATAAAACAAAAACACAAGTTGTTAGGTTTTTTTTTCCTCTCATCCTTTTTTATACTGGGTAATTTCTTCACTTAGATCAGTGTTTCTTCAAATATAAAATGTAATGAGGTTCTCAGTACCTGGAACACTATTAAGATGTGGATTATTGGGCCTGCTGCATTTCTACCAAGTCAAACTCTCAGAGATAGGCTCTGGGGAAAATTGAGGATTTTAATGCACACAAAAAATTGAGAACTTGTGATGTCTGGCCCAGACTATGGAGACTCTCTAGGCCAGGTATACATGTTAGCAGCAGAAGGCTGTGTGCTGCGGTATCAGAGAGGAAAACCTAAGAGAGCCCCTCTGCCTAGCATTATCCCTTGTTGGACTCATCCGTTTTTGACTGTACGGGGCAGCCTCCCAGCTGGCACTTTCAATTGGGTTGAAGCGTCAACCCCTGCCAGGGGGAGCATTTTCCCTGCCCAGCATATTAAATGGGTTCATGTAAGCCTGCTCTGCCACTAAAAGGAAAAGGAGTGGAAAGGTATTGAGTTTATTATATCCTTGATAGAACTGTAGCCTGAGTCACCATAATTTCTTTTACAAGAATCACATAAAGAGATTAGCTGTCTAGTAAAGGGATTAGATTTATTTTGTGTCTCTCCAGAGGGCAGATCTAAGACCAAACTGGTGAAAGCTACAAGAGGTCATTTTGGCTCATTGTAAGGAGACAATTGACTCCACAGGTTTTCAGAATTTTGAATTTTGTCAGAAACCTGTACTATATCTTATGAAGTAGTGAGCTTGCCTACACTATGAACATTTGAACACAAAGATGCTCTACACAGACTCTGGGAGTTTTTGACTCAAGAAGAAAATTAGTTTACAGAATAATTAGTCAATATGATTGCAGAAGGAGCCTTTTTGGATTCTTTTGTTGTTGATTTTTGGTTTTTCTGAGACAAGATCTTGCTATGTTTCTCAGGCTGACCTTGAACTTGGGATCCTCCTGCCTCAGCCCCTGAATCCTGAAGCTGCAGGCATGTGCCACCAGACCTGGCCAGTTTTGTTAGTAAATAGTGAATGTAGCTCTCAGTATATATCTACAGTTGTTATAAATTAAGCTGAGGGGGCCAGGGAGATGGCTCAGTGGAATAAGTGCTTCCCTGGCAAGTGCAAGGGCCTGAGTGTGATCCCTGGGTCCACCAAAAAAAAAGGGAAAAAAATTAAAAATAAAATAAATTAAGCTGAGGTTGATAGATTCTTAAAATTTAGAATTAAAATCTGTCTAGAAAATTTCTATAGTGGTTCTATCTTTTTTTAAATACTCTTTGCTCCCATGAAATACTTTTTCACTGCCCTAGAGTGGAATGTGTATTGCTGATGCAGATATGTATGAAGCAGTGGAGAGTAGTTGTTGGGCCTATGCCCTTGACTGGGCACACAGGGAAGGATAGCTTTATCAGGAAGATCTAAGAAACATAAAAACTCCTGATTTTACACAGCATAGCTCATATATGCAACCAACTATCAAGATCGGAGAGTATTCATTTCCAATAACAGAATGATTTGTTAGAAGGAAAGAAATCTTTAGTCTTTTCGTTTCTGTCCTATCTGTAATGAAATGAATAAACACAACTGCATCAAGGACCTGAAGCTTCAGAGAGAAGGAAGAAAACCTAGCCCATGAGCCGGGAAGCCTGCGATATATGAGACTAGCCCTTCCCTCACCCTGACTGTGCTTGCTTCTTCAGCGTAATTACCAAGATTAGATGACGATAGTTTGGAAACCGGGACATTGTTAAATTAAAAAATTATGCGGGGGAAGTTCGAATATGGCTGTTTGCGGTTTTTCTGTCTTTACAGAAAGTTAGTCTAGCTGGAAAGAAATGGGTTAGGCTTGTGATTGCCGCCAGCCTTTGAAGCCAGGCACCAAAACCGCACCTTCATTTCCCTTCTTGCAGGTCCCTCTGGTGTCTGGGTTCTTTGAATCTCCAGCCCACTTCTGCCTGAAAGGGGCTGGAAATACTGATCAGTGTCAAAATTGCATTCACATAAGTTCAAAGCTGTGTATTTTAAACACTGCACTCTCAAAATTAAGAGCCAGTTTTCAAAGTAACTTTAAATTATCAATGTATGGTCTTAGACCCTCCAGTGTTGGATTTTTAGGGACTTCCAAAGATCCTTACAGTGAGACTAATTCTCAATTGCAATCAACATCCTTTCAGAGGAGATCTGAAATAAAAATGAAACTTAAAATGTGCTTGTAGGAGTGAAGACTAGGTCTTCCATACTGTGAGTTAAGAATCTATATGAGCAAGAAAACGTCTAAACGCATCCTCTTTACAAACTATTAAGTTTTTTTAAGATAATATTTTAAGAGTGATTTGTGTACTGAGGTGCTGACAGTTGATATGTAATTTTTCAGTATCTGTATAGAATAAGGTTATCACTAAGTGTACCATTATTTTGGTTAAAAATAATAGCAAACTTTAAGTAATGGGCTATTTTGGGTGAGGGCAGAGAGATAACTCGGTGGTTTAAGCACCTGACTGGCAAATGCAAGCTCCTGAGTCCCCAGTACCAAAAACAAAAAATAACTATAATAATGGGCTTTTAGGAGCCAGGGAGGTGGCTCAGTGGAATAAGCGCTTCCCTGGCAAGTACAAGGGCTTGAGTTAAATCCCCGGTTCTGCCAATAATAATAATATAATAATAATTAATAATAATGGGCTTTTTGGTTACACAATGGTAAAGTCAAGTTCCTATTCAGAAATGGCCAGATCTGAGAGTCTAAGAGGTACTCTGCTCCTAGAATGTCTGCTTGGGTGCACTACCTCTGCAAATAGGGTTTCACATTCAGCACAGGTCAAGTTGGTGAGACATACTCCTCTAGAAGGAAGTGGTAGCTCACAGGTACCCTGGGCTGACTGTACAGGGTTGGTCTTTGCCCCTTGCTGAAAGTTGCACCTAAAATTTGCTCAGTAGGGGACCCTGGAATAAGGCTTGGCCAGCAGTTCTTTTTTTAAATTTTTTTTTTTCAAAATTATTTATTTATTACAGTGTCTCGCTACACATCACGGATTCTTTTTTTGCGGGGGGGGGGGAGTCAGCTCAGCCCGCCCTGGGGGGAGGGGCTGGCATGGCATCTGGTGCTGGGGATTGAACCGCGGTCCTTGAGAGCTTGCCTAAGCAGGCGCTTTAGACCGCTGAGCTATCTTGCCAGCCCTTGGCCAGCAGTTCTGAGAATAGGCTGATTTATTCAGGGTCAGGGGTTTTTCTGCATTATTATTTCCATTATGTTATCTCTGAGACTGCAATTAAGTCTCCTCTTGAGAGGAGTGTATTAGCATACACCTGTAATCCAGCACTCAGGAGGCTGAGACAGGAAGATTGATGGGCTGGGCTACCCAGTAAATGTAAGGCTGGCCTGACTTACACAGTGAGGCTCTGTCTCAAAACCAAAAACCCAAACAAACAAACATGAAAACACTTCAGTCTGGTCTTACCTGTGCTATAAGGTTCTACAGTACGAGAGAGGTGAGGCAAGCTGCTTTAGACAGAAACACCTGGGAGGCATTTATGGCGCATGTAAGCATTCGTTGGGATATCAGATGTTCAGGGGCAAAGCCTTCTATGAAAATTGCTTTAGCTGTTGGGCTGTCTCAGTACTCCTGAAGGCTAGAGAAGTCTGGGGCACCTAGATCTGATTAATTACTAATTGGCTGTAGGATAAAAGGCAAGTTTAGTTTCCCATCTTCCTTTCAGCAAAGTGGTTAAGGAAAGGAAGATGGCTGTGGGATTCAAAACCTGACTGCCATTTTCTAGACAACTTATTTCACCTCTCTAACCCTCAGTTTACTCAAGTCTGTAAAATGCAGCTAACAATGGTACATGCCTTATAACTCTTGGAAGGATTAGGCAAAGTGACTCAAGCAGACTGCCGGGCTTGTGTATAGTCGATGCTCCACAGATGTTCATCATTACTGCTATTTTTAAACTCTTAGCGTGTCCTCTTCCGTAGTCTCCAGGAGCTTAGTATCCTTGTGTTGCTTTTCGACTACGCAGAACTGCTACATCAACATCCTCTCCAAGCCTGGGGTTGGCACTTGACCATGTTCCCAGTTGCCTTTGTTCTCAGCACCTCCCCACACCCTTCCCCAAATCGAAACTCCCTTTCCCTCAGGACAGATCAGGGAAGGGAAACATCAAATTATGCTTAACAAGCCGCCCTCCCACATTTGTATTTTAAAACAGAAGCTTGTTAATAAGAAAAATGAATCTCACCTAGAGACTACAGTATGATAAGAGATTGGATAAATAGGGAAAAAGAAAAATTTAAAGAGAATTTATAGATGTCTTCGAACATCTGAAGGGCTAAAACGAGTCACAAGAAACCATAGACACATTCTGTGTTGTTCAAAACAGCAGAACACAGAGCCCACAGAGGAAGTAAAGGAGAGGCAGACTTAACCTCAACATATTAAAGAATTTCTCCTACATCCTCTAGTAAAGGGCCTGGCACATGGAAAGCAACCAACATATTCCTGTTTTTATTAGCAATTAGAACAGCCAGCTGGTTACTGCTTCTGGCTATAGTGAATTCCTTGTCACTGAAGTGTTCAAGCCTGGTGTATACGATGTTGCCCTTCTTGATAAGAGTTGAACAGACTGAAAAATGAAGACCCTCCCAGCTAGAAAGTTAAGATATTAAATTCCTCATTGTAAAACGAGGACAATAGCAGCGTCTTTCTCACAATGTTATTGTGGGAGCTAAATCTGTAGTACAGATAAAGTGCTTAGAAGAATGTCTGGCACACAGAAAGTTAATGCTTAGCAGACATTAGTTCTGAGGTATTTTCTGGTACCCTCATCTTTCCTAAGCTTTTTAATGTCTTCTCAGTGCATACAAGGGCCTCCTCTGTAGCATAATTGACCCTGACCTAGATTTTTCCTGTCGGATGCTACCCATGGCCACTGTGATTACTGAGTGCACTTTCACTCTCCTGTAAGCAAGCTTTAAAGCTAAACAAAAGCAAGGCCTGTGATATGTAGTCTATGAAGGATCCCGCTGATGAAACACAATCACAGCTGTGGACACCCTCACCCTGCTCTATGCCTGGCACGTAGTAGATCCCCAGTAAATATTTGTTTAATGATAGATGAACTTGGCAGGGTTCTTATTATTTCCTACATTTTATTTATTTATTTTTGATTAGGTAATGCATTCACATGATTTAAAATTCAAAAGGGACAAAAGAATATAAAGAGAAAAACATTCCTCCTCCTGCCCCCAAGCCATCCAGTTCCCTTCCCCATAGGTAACTAACGTAACCACTTTCTCACATATCTTTCCAGAGCTATTTTAGGCATAAACAAGCAAACATGTGCTTGCTTATGCACATTCATTTCTTTAATAGTACCACACATATACATTGCTCTAGATGCAATTATTAAAGTGGCCCCAAATGTGAGGGTGACTGTGGTCATGCAAATGAGGAACTAAGGAAGAAAGAGCTCAGAGGCAGAAAAATCAACTAGGGACTGTTGTTATCTCAATCTCAGATGAGATAGCTAAGAAAGAGGGAAATTAAATCACTTGCTCAAGGCCACACAGCTGGTAAATAACAGACTTGAAATTTTGAAGCCAAAACAGTCTGCTTCCACAGACCATATATGAAAATGGTACCATTCATGCAAGATTGACTGGGGAAAATCCTTAGTATATTAATAATATAGAAAGAACTTTTTCCCAGGCTTGAAGTGTACCTAAAACAGAGATCAACCATCTTTTGTAGGTGTTATTAGAATTGACTTCATTCCCTTGCCTGCACTGTACATACCTACCACAGTTTTCTTCTAAGAAACTAGCTTTTGGAGCTATTTCTTTATGTTAGCGAACTGGTGTGGTCAGGGCAATACCGAGAATGACAAATATCTCTGCCTATCTATGGGTCCCAGAATATGCATGTCATTCTGAAACCACAAGGAATGTGGTTAAGTCCCCTTGTCACATCTCTCAACAAAGATTTATCTGTTTCACTGTTCCCTCCAAAGAACTTTCTGTTGGACTAAGATGCTAATTCAGAATGATGTCTACTACTGGGCCTTCCCTAAAAATAGCCCATTAAAGGAATTAATCACATTGAATGTTCAGAAGTTTCCAAGCATAATGAACTGGCTCCTTAGTTATAGCTGGATGAGATGGAAAACACTGAACTAAATTATAGTGCAGACGAACCAAGTGAAGTGAAAGTTTGCTAAGATGACTACAGACTCTACCAGAAACAGAATAGTGAAAATGTTATTTATCAAACCAATTTTTACTCACTAATGAGGTTGTAGTAAATATGCATCACATTTTCTTGAACATTTGAAGTTCTCTATTACCTTTCATTTGAGGCCTAAATTTCTCAATTATTAATATTGCCATTTATATATACAAAACAGGATAGATATACAGCTACTTTCTCTTAATTCAATGAGAAGAAAGATTGTACTAATAGTGTTTGGACAGGATATCATGTCTGCCTCTTGTGCTATGGATAACCATTACGAATACAGCAATATGCAATGTATTAGTTATTGAAACTGTCCTTAATCAGTTTTGAAACTGTCTCATTGCTATTTGTTTCTCAATAAAATTAATGATAAAAAATAAAATAAAAATATCACCACCATTTAACTTTGAGATACAATGTTAAGTTTTTATTTTAATTTTTAAATAAGGAAGTAATTCTTTCCAATCAACAGAGAATAAAAGAAATGGAATCGGGATGCATTGAGTTGCAGTCACATTCTAGAAGATGATAAAATTATCTTCTCTAGAAGTTTGTTTTCAACACAGTGTTACCTAGGATAATGGCACATTAAATGTATCACTAGAGATTGTGCTGGTAACTGGCAAATCACTAATACATTGGTTTCTCAGTATATTGGGAGATGCTGCAGTGCAGAATAACATGGAAATTTTACTAGAGATTTTTCAAAGTGTGGATTTTAGTCTTACTCTGGGTTTTCCTTTTCTTTATTTAACTATCTGTTCCTCTGCTTCTTTAGCTGCAAAATGCAGGTGGTGAGTCTCACTCCCATCCAGAAGCTTTACCATCCAAGAAACGGAAGCAGCGCATTACGATGGTCCACTCCAAATCTGGTGCCAGGGGCCGGGGAGATAGCTCAGTAGAATAAGTGTTTGTATTTCAAGTGCAAGGGCCTGAGTTCAATCTCCAGCTTCACCAAAAATAAATAAATAAATTAAATAAATAAATAAATCTGGTGTCAGTGGTCCTATGTTTGGGCTCCCAGATAGATGCAGTGATGGCAACTTTTTAGAGCTTTCAATGTTAACCAGCAGCCCACCACAGCACATGTACTACTGGCTTAGGAAAAGGATGGAAAATACAAAGGGTGGGGGGTATAGCCCATGGTACATCAGTGATTCTGGAAAAGCTCTGATCACTAGGAAGGAGGCAAAACCACACTTCTATCCCCCCTCCAAACATTGGGCTACTGTCAAGCTAAAGTGAGATTCATCTCAACTTAGTCTATGATTAACTGAAACATGGGCTCCAGTCAGAATCAACTCTGCCTGCCAGATGGGGCTCAAGAGCAAGTTGGTTTTATTAATGAAATTCATTGACAATTATAATAGGAGACACTTATTAATGTGCTATATATTCTTTAAGAGATTATGGTGATGACACACTGTGTAAACTGATTTAGAAAAACTGCAGAGCTTGCAAGATGATGAAACACCTTTCAGTATCTTGTTATTGCTTAAGTTGTAAGTGCTTCTTAGAATGGGTAGGCTAAATAGAATCCAACATAGGTGTAGCTAAAGTCATTAGCCTAACAGTTCTGATGGAAACTGTTCAACCAATTCTGCAACCAAAAAGACAAACATCTTAAAGCTCACAAGTATCAGTATTATTGTAATAGTCTCTTTATTAAAGACCTATAACTGAAATTTATAGGTAAGAATTGACAGAAAGCACCAAGTACTTGGAAACTTGTCAGTTAAGGTTTCCCATTATAGAACAAATTCTGCTGTAAGCTTTTTTAACTCTCCAAAGGCAGAGAATTAAAAAAAAAAAAAAAAAAAACTTTCATAATTAGTTTCTAAGGAAATTATATAAAGGTCATGATAGTAAGAGAAACTTTTAATTGTTATTTCCAGTAGGACATGATGATAATGCTCATAAGGAAAATCTTGATTTGCTTCTTTTGGAGACGGTTATATAAAATAACAATCAAGATATATTTTTTCAACTTATTTCTAAAGGGAAGAGTTAACTAAATCACTTTAAAGTGACTTCATTTCCTGCTGCTCCCCTAACCTCTTCAAAATTGAGACTACAACAAATATTTGCATAGGTTTATTATTCACATTTAATCATGAATAATTCACTTTGTACAGACAGCTGGGTAAACAAACTATTTGGAGGTTTTTTTTTCCTTGTTTTTTTTTTTTTTTTTCTAGACTTTTTTCATTGGCTGAAAGGAAATGGGACTAGTAGTGATTTTACATGATTTTCATTGCCACTGTAGACTCTTTCTCCAGGGCAGGATTTCCCCACCGTATGATTTTTTTTTTTCAGTTTACCTCTTTCTGTCAGTTCTTGGGCTATAACTTACCAACATAACATTTTGCGTTACAGAATAAAAAAATTATCTCAGTTATTTAGTTCTAGTCTGTGAGACAACATAAAGTATGTGTTTCTAACTTTTCACGCATTAAAATATTTTAAAGCTTGCATGTAGAAACATGATGTAAGAAAAAGATCCAAGTTCATTCTGCCTTGTCATTATATCCTTTATCTTTTGCTGCCATTAACAATTTCAAAATTATTTGAATATGTACCACAAAGTCAGTTTTCATTTCCCTCTGCTTCTTCCAGGCCTACGTGAGAGTGAAGCACGTATTACTTTTCACAGGTTTACCCAAGGCATTCAACTCCTGGGTGAAGGGGCAGAATTTACCAAAGGTCAAGGGTCCTTCCAGGTCCTTGAACATCATTAACCAAATTGTGACAATATATCAAGTGGTTTAGGAGGGAATTAGCCTTTCTATAACTCGTCTGTGCCCAAATGAGGAGGGGTTATAGTATATCCTTGGGAAACCTCTGCTCTTTGTAATGGCCTGGCAAATATCTAAGAATTGTAGCCACCCACCTGTGGTCATGTATCCACCCTAACTGTGTTAGTTGAAAACAAACAACCATAGAAAATATGGTAAGTAGCATGACAGAGAAAATTAATCATGATTTGACTATATTAAAAAATTAACTTTTTTGTGTGTGTTTTAGGGAAGGGTCTACAGGGTGCTCAGGGTCTCATTACTAGACTGGACTTGTAGTGATCCTCCTGTTAACATCCTCCTAAGAGCTGTAATTACAGGCATGTACCACCATGCCCAGTCTCAATTGCCATCTCAGGACACCCTGGGCCCAGGGATCAAACTAACATTTTCTTTATTTAATAAGTGCTTAATGCTTACTATGTGCTGTATGTATTCTAAGCACTATATATATTAACTCTTTAATTCTTAGTAACCCTCTGAGAGAGGTACAATTAAAGAGTTTATCCTGATGAAATGGAGGAACAGAGAAATTGGATAATTTGCTTAATGTCACTGTAAGAAGTGGAAAAGCCAGGATGTGAACCAGGTAGTCTGGCTTCCAAGTGTGTACTTTTAACCACATAGAAAGTTAGGAAAATTAAGGAAAGCATAAAGAAGAAAAAATTGCATAATGGCACATGTGTATAACCCATCCACTTGGAAGGCTCAGGTAAGAAGACTACCAAATTCGAGGCAAGCTTAGACAACTTAGTGAGAGCCTGTATCTAAATAAAAAATGAAAAGGGTGTGTGACTCTGTGTGTGTGTGTGTGTGTGTGTGTGTGTGTGTATGTCTGTATGTAGAACACCCTTGGATGCAATTCTCAGTATTACCCAGAGAAGCATATCCATAGTCCCATGACCCATTTTAATATACTTCCTATGTGTGTATTAACTTAATGAACTATAGCTCATCAATTTCCTGATTTTTTTCAGTTAATTGTACCTTCTGGGGGCCGGGGAGATGGCTCAGTGGAATACGTGCTTCCCTAGGAAGCACAAGGGCCTGAGTTCGATCCCTGGTTCTGAAAAAAAAAAAAAAAAAAAAAAAAAAATTATGCCTTCTGAACATTCTTCCATGCAAAGAGATTAATTTGATTGAATGTTCAAACCATTTTGTCAGTCTGCTTTCTAAACACCAGTCTAATCAAGTTGGAAGCGTTTATGTTTGGTGGAGTGAAACAGGGGGCTGCTGATTTAGCAGATGCCTCATTTCCCCACACTCAAAAAGTTACCCTGAAAATGAACTACATATAACTTATTTTAAGCAACTGAAAAAAAATGCAGTTGCCTAAAAACAGTGTGATGTTTCCCTTCAGCACCTTGCGTATTCTGTCCACTTCATAGTGTCAGCTTTCTTAGGGATGAGATGGGGGATGGTGAGTTTTGGTGTGAAGAAAAATGTAGGCTAGTCAACAGGAAACCAAAAGTCCTTGATACAGCACTGTGGCCTGGAACTGTACCTTGGCATAGTTATGTTCTGTTTCTTTGATAGGTGTTGTCAAACAAACAAACAAATAAAATGTTTGGGAAAACATTTACCTAATTGAACAAAACTGATATCTTATGCCAAAACATTCAAGAGCTGACTCTAAAGCCAAGACAGTAGTGATCATGGCCATGACCAGTTATAGCTTTTGGCCAAGTCACATGTCATCCTGTCAACAGCCAGAGAGGTAAACAGCTCAGTTAAGCACTGACCTAACCTGAAAAGCTTCTGTAGCACAAGGAAATTGGCTTGAAAAGACTTTCTCATTTTTCCTCCTCGTTAATTGAATGTCTAACTCTGATTAAAGAGGCAGAGGCACAAAACAATATCTAAAAGAGAAAGCCAAAGAATGACACACAACCCTGAGAAAAACAAAACCCTCATGAAGTCACTGGGGGAGGTGGCCATACTGACCCTTCTCTGTCTCTGGGCCATTTTACCTACTTTCCTGTGAGGAAGTAGAGAGGAGGGATAAAGGACTACCTGGAAGGGCCCTCTCTGGGAATTACTTTCATATGCACATAAATTTCCACAATAAGTACCTTTAAGAGCATGCATGCAAATTACTCTTGAGCTTCCTATCCAATGTTCTAACTTGAATTTTACTATCAGCAGATCTGGTGCATTTCAAATACTAAGTCAAACTTGGAATTTGGGGAAACCAAAGCTTCCTGCTTGAGTCCTCAAATCTCTCTTCTACTTTCTCATTAAAGCACACCCCTGCTCCCACTTCCCTCACTCCCTGCTCCTAGATAGCCTTGAGGGCAGAACCCTTGTGACTTAAACCTACACCTTTCGCTTCCGTTGAGATTTAAGATGTTGTACCAAACTGCCAATTGGATAAAATCAAATTTTTCTTTAAGCCTAAAACCAAAGTCAAATCTCTTGTATTTCACTGTCTTTGTAAACTAGCTCAATTCTGACTTCTTCTACTGCTGGGGGGATACGAAGCCACTGGGACAGGGAACTAGTCAGCAGTTCCAACAGCCTGTTAGCTGTTG
The DNA here is from genome assembly GCA_004027165.1 of Ctenomys sociabilis. Classification (NCBI taxonomy): domain Eukaryota; kingdom Metazoa; phylum Chordata; class Mammalia; order Rodentia; family Ctenomyidae; genus Ctenomys; species Ctenomys sociabilis. Next base: position 28,624 of record PVKA01024886.1, read on the forward strand.
AAGGTTGCCACTTCATTCAGTGAGTACCAGGACAGCCTTTCTGCAGGGAAGACTCCAGTAGATAATAACATCAGTATACCAGGAAGATATAGGATTGTACCATCTAGTAGAATTTTGATCAGCAACAGATTGTAGTACAGGACAGTAGTCCCATAAGATTGTATCATGCGTGCCTGGGAAACACAAGGGCCTGAGTTCAATTCCTGGTTCCACCAAAAAAAAAGATTGTATTCCTTGGTCTGATATGACCATCCTAGTTTGCACAAATACACATTAGTATAACTATGAAATCATCTAATGGCACATTTTTCACAACTGTGTTCCTGTCTTTTAGTAACTCAAAACTGTAGAGCTCACTCTGGATCCCCGAGAGGCTGATCCAGCTGCCCTGGCATACTGTATGAAGGAGTTAGATCTAAGTGCTGTGGCATGTACCCTGTGCCCTGGCTCTCCTCTCACTCTGCAGCTTCCTCCTCTACTCTATATCTACTGCAGCCTTTTTGAAGTGCAGCCTTTCTCCAATACATAATGGCTAGCTAAGCTAGCCTGCGAAATACTCAGTGTTTGGTTTTGCTGTTCTTCTACCCTATCTGGAGGGGCCTTCCCCTGAGCTCCCTGCTGACTTCTTTCCCCACCCTCTCACCTTGTACCTCCCATTCTCCACAAGGGTTGCTGTCCTGGAAGACCACTTGTGACTTGAACCTAGACCTTTCCTTCCACAAACTCACTTGCCCTCCGTCTCCTTTCTCTATGTCCTACTACAGGGCCTATTGGCAGTGCATAGTGACATATGTTTAAATCCCCAGGTCTTCAGGATTATTTACTAGCTGCATGAGTTTGGGTGAATAATCCATCACCTCTGGGGTGTTACACTGTAAAATGATACCACAATGCTTTACAAATGAGGGCAAATGAAATAATTTGGACTGCTGTATACATGAACTAACTTCTTTTTCTCTCCCAAAGCAGAAGTCAGGCACTGACCTCTCTTGCCAATAGTACTTCACCAATCTCCTCCTGACCAACCTACCTGCCTCTAGTCATGGTGAGCACATCTTCTGCACTCTGGTCAAGGAGAGAGGATCTTCCTAGAATACAAGCATGACCAGGCTCGTCTCTTGCTTAAAACCTCCAGCAACTCCCAGGGCCCCAGGGTCAAGTCTACACATCTTGACGCTACATGGTATGGCCCTTGCTCTACTCACCAGTAGCCCCAGTGCCAAGCTCCTGCTTGGGCCACACTATCTCCCACTTCTATAGCTTGAGGCAAGCCATTCTCTCATCCTATAGTGTTCTTCTTGTTCAGTGGACTTTCCAAATTCTGTTCATGCTTCAGATTGCAGCTCAAGCATCACTTGCTCTAGTAAGTCTTTTGTGTGCTGGATCGCATGCCCTCATCCTGTTCTCATTCTGTACCCAGTAACTGCTGGGCTGCCTACTCCTCTCACCAGAGATACCAAAGTGAGCTCTGAGAGGTTGGAAGGGTAGCCCTAACCCCTTACTGACACAGAGAAAGCAAGGAAGACGGAGTGGATGAATACTCCTGGCACTTTCATGGAACAGAAAGTGTTTGATTGTCTTTTAAGCATGTAATACTTAATAGAAAGTATTTTCACTTGAAAATCACTACCTTTTTTGTTTCATTTCAAAACCCCTTTGGTCCTCAATGCCTTGTTCCAAATAAAAATAACTGGAATATATCAGGTCTAACCAAGATATACAGTATCTGTGAATCCAAAGGAGAAAAGGGAACTCATGAAAACAGTAACACTACACAATAAACACTAATACTTTTATGGAAGATATGCGGATATCTTATCTGACTCTTACAATACTCCTATGAACTGGAGTGGACTCATATTTTACAGAGTATGTTAGTTACTACTCCACAATCATAAATAAGAAAAAATATCTTAAGTGACAGAAAAAAAAAAAGATGGAGGCTTTGTTACAACAGCATAGAGGTATAGCTTAAAACCCAACATTGTATCTGTCTTTGCCAGGGACTGAAGCTAGAAACTGCAAAGCCTCTAGAAATCAAAGATTTGGCCAGGCGTGGTGGTGCAGGCCTGTAATCCCAGCACTCGGGAGGCTGAGGCAGGAGGATTGTTGTGAGTTCGAGACCAGCCTGAGCTACAAAGTGAGCTTAAGGCCAACCTGAACTGCATAGTGAGACCCTGTCTCAAAAAAAGACAAAAAAAAAAAAAAGAAATCAAAGATTTTGGGGTTTGTTTCTGTTCCCTCCACACATATAATTTATCCTTATTTTTGTTTTTGTTTTTTCTTTGTAATGGCTCCTGATATTCAATCCTTTGACCAAAGATGGCAGTGTTACTACATAATGGGCTTCTATAGGCCAGGCTCTTCTGTCTGATGAGCAAAGAGTTGCCCAATGCACCATTCAGTACGAGGTGGTAAGCAGCTACAGTTACTGAAGACCATGAAAGTTGTGCTCAGGGCAAGTCTGTTTCAATAAAAGATACGGCACTCGTAGGAAAACAGCGCCAGGGGACAAAAAGTAAAAGCGCCGCTCACAGATCATAGCATATGGAAATAGCAACAGCAGATCCTAACAGTCCGGCTTTCAGAATTTAAAGGATATGCACCTTAGCCTAGGTGATTCTCCCTGAATCTGTAGGTGTGATGGGTAGGAATGGTAGATAGACGGTGTGCTGAGTCACCTTAGGGGCCCCCTACATGCATGCTTGTCCCAGAATTCACTGTGATCTTAATTATATTCATGAGATATAGTACATATTTATGAAGGTAACTGAGTCAGGCTAGGAGATCCAACATGCATGTGCTCTTGCCCAGAGTGTCAGAGATCTTCTGAGTTTTTGCTACTTCATTTAGAATTCTGTTACACTATTTAGAATTAAAGGATGGAAAGAAGTAACTTCCTCAATTCTATTGCTTCTAACTGTACTATTCCCCTCTGAGAATACTGGTCCATGAAAATCATTAAGGGGTGTTGAAGTAGTCAGTTCTGTCTTCCATGGCCTCTTCTAGCTAAAAAGGGGCACTGGTCCTACCTATGCAGAGACAAAAGAACCCTTGTTCTGATTCATCTATGAGATCAAGGGAAGTGAGTTCTTTCTCTAAGAATCTGATGAACTGTGTTCTCTACAGTGTTCTACGGCTATCGCTGCCAAGCAGTGTTTGATTTTGAAGAATGGAAATACTCTGAGAAAATTCATTGAGGCCAGAAGTGGAAAATCTTTGAGAGTCTTCAATGATGACAAAGAGCCCACTGTGGCACACATGCCACCACTAGTCGAGGCTGTCTGTCGAGTTTTTAGGTAGCTGTTGATTATAGGAGAAAGATGTGATTAGCTTGCAAGTCTTGTGTAAATAATCACTGTCTATTACCTGTATTAGAGATGGGTTTTGAATCATCCAAAACCCTGAGACACTAAAATCCCCAAAGAAGTCCTATTATAGCTTTGGACAGGAACTTCAAGGGCAGTAAGCAAGAGAGCAGCAAGACTAGTCACATAATTTACTTAGAATAAAAGTTTTATTTATCTGGACCACAGGTGGTTGATTTTTCTTTTCTGAAAAGAAACTTGAGGTTATCCACTGATTCATATATCTCAAGAAGCTTGGGTTTTACCCTGCAGCAATGAATCTGATACCTTCATTGCAGAAGAAATGGTTGGAAAAGGTTAGAAGGTGGTTAAAAGGTTAAAGATTAGAAGTGGTTAGAAGATTAACAGAAAGTTAGAATCCACTTTCCATTTGATGTGAGTTGGTCTTGGAGTCCACTTTCCTTCAAGATCTTGGTTAAGACCTGGTAACTATGGCAGATATTGGACTGACAATTATTGTCAATGCCTTTGAGTGGAAGAATCTTACTTCCATATTCCTGGAAGGCCTATTGTAAAGTTCCAAGATGAGCCACACATTGAAAGGAGCTGAGAAATTTCAGTGTCACATGTAACGAGGGACTCTCAAATATCTCAAATGAGCTGGGATTAAGTTTGGACTTGGAGGACCTCATTAAAGCAATTGGAAGGAGATCTATACATTTGTGTATTTTTTTTTACAAGCTTGAGAGTCTGACCAGCTCTCTCAACTTTTTCTTGATGCCTGGGGTCTCTGCATGTTGTGGAGATGGTACTTGATTCCCAGTGCTTTGGTGACTTCCTTTGTGATTTGAGATGTGAAAGAGGCTCCATTATTGTTCTGAATAGACCTATGTGGTTCAAACCCAGGGATTGCTTCTGTAAGGTAAAGAATGTTACCCCCTCCTAGGCTTGTTTTGACTCATTATAGAATACCTCTATCCATCTAGTAAAGGTATCGGTACATACCAAAAAAATAGGTGCACCCCTTGCATATAGATGTGTAGATGAAATTTATTTACCAATCCTCGCCAAAAGAGGAAACTTGCCTTTGCACTTGCTCTGGAAATGGGGAGAGGATGAGTCTGTGGATAATAGAGAGCACAAGCAGGACATGTCTGGGTAACAATGTCACGGACTCGAGGCTCTACAAAGAGCTCATGTGATGATGTCTCACTCTAGGTAGGGTTCCCTTGTAAACCCATTTTGCTAGAAAATTGGGAATCTTATCAGTGTTTTTATCAGGTAACTCCTTAGTGGAACTACAAATGGGAAGATCATCTATGTACTCTAATAGGCCTCCTTTTTGAATTTTAAGTCTTTCGGTTTTAAGCTAGATCTCATGCAAACAGGCAGGAGCTGTCTCTAAAACCATGAGGCAAGATAGTCCAAGTGTAGTGTTGATGAAGTCTTGTTTAGGGGTCTTTCCATTCAAAGGCAAACAATTATTAGGAGTTAAGATTCACAGGAATAGAAAAAAAGACATCCTAGATTGGGTGTGATGGCACATGCCTATAATCCCAGAGCTTGGGAGGCTGAAAACAGGAGGGTCACTACAAGTCAGATCTGTGTAGTAAGACCCTGTAGATTTTGTACTAAATACACGAAAGAAAGAAAGAAAGAAAGAAAGAAAGAAAGAAAGAAAGAAAGAAAGAAAG
>PVKA01024887.1:0-33485 GCA_004027165.1 Ctenomys sociabilis
AGAAACACTGTTTCTGCTGGAGGATAAAATATCTTTTTTTTTTTAAAGAATATTTAGTATAGGGTGTTCAGGGTCTCACTACTAGACTGGACTCGTAGTGATTCTCCTGTTTACAGCCTCCCAATTGCTGGGATTATAAGCATCTGCCGCATCTCAGCGGGCCCCAGGGGCGGGGCTGGCATGGCAGGCCCGGGAATAGAACTCTTGAAAACATAGTTGTAGGCAAAGACTTTATAAACAAAACCCTGATTGTACAGGAACTTTACAAAGAATCAACAACTGACATCTCATCATATTAGAAAGCTTTTGTATAGCAAAAGGAACCACTGACGAAGGGAAGAGACAACCCACAGAGTGGGATATCTTTTTTTATTTAATTTTGCCAGCTGTTCCTCAAAGGATAAATATCGTTTTTTGTTGGTGGTGTTTTTTTTCAACATCAATAACAGCGACAACATCATCAGGATTAATATCTAGAATATACAAAGAACCAAAACAAACAAACAAACAAACAAAAAATCAGCCCCTTCCCAATTTTAAGACCTAATCCATAAAAAAGAAAAAACAGGAAACTAAGTGAACAGAAATTTCTCAGATGAAGTAGAAATGGCAAATAAGTATATGGAAAAATGTTCAACATCACTAGTCATTCGAGAAATGCAAATTAAAACAGCACAGTGCAGTAGCTGGGGTTTGATTCCTGGCATGCAGGGCAGGCCCTGCCCCCAGGGTGCTTTGAGACAGTGAATGAGACTGGGCATGGTGGCGGTGCCTGTAATCCCAGCGTTTGGGAGGCTGAAAACAGGAGGATCACTTGGAGTCTGATCTATGTAGGAGACCCTGAAGACTCTATACGTAAAAAAATTAAAAAATAATAAAAATAAAAAATAATACAGCACAGATCCCATCTCACCCTGGAAAGAATGACTATTATCAAGAAATCACCTGGGCCCAGGGAGATGGCTCAGTGGAATAAACGCTTCCCTGGCAAGTATAAGGGCTTGAGCTTAATCCCTGGTTCTGCAAAAAGAAAAAAGAAATGCGGGTGGGCTGTGGGGTAAAAGGAACCCTTTTTCACTGTTGGTGGGAATGTAGATTGGAAATAAGTATGGAGATTCCTCAAAAAACTAAAACTAGAGGTTCTATTCAACCTATCTATTCCCTTTCTTGGTGTCTTACTAAGAGAATTAAAAGCATATTACAGTGATATATGTACACCCATTTTTTAAAAAATTTTATTTTATTTTTTGACGGAACCGGGGATTGAACTCAGGCCCTTGCACTTGCCAGGCAAGTGCTTATTCTACTGAGCTACCTCCCTGGCCCCTAGTTTTTATTTTATTTAGCCACACTTTTTAATAGATAATCTTGGAAAGAGACCCAATACCCATCAATTGATAAATGCATAAATAATATTTTTTAAATACAATGGAGTACTACTTGGTTTTATTTTTATTTATTTATTTTTTTTGTGGAACTGGGGATTGAACTCAGGCCCTTGCGCTTGCCAGGGAAGTGCTTATTCCACTGAGCCATCTCCCCAGCCCCTACTACTTGGTTTTAAAGGATAAGTTTGAACTATTTCTAGCTGAATGAAGGCACCTTGAGATCATACTCTTAACCAAAATAAATTGGATGTATGTAAATACTGCATCGTTTCTCTGGTGTGAGAAACTGAGAGTAGATAAGGACCAAAATGTGTAACAAATATTGAGAAATAGGAAGAAAGTGTTCAGAGAGGATGGGAATGCAAAGGGGAAGGAATAGGAAGGAAGGGGCAGAGAAAAAAAGGTGTTTAAAAATGGAAACAAACATTTTGTAAATAAGGAGAGGATGAGGGGTTGAAGGGAGGAGAATGGGAGAAAAATCAAGATAAATCATCTACAGGTGCACATTTCCAATACTGATGTTATTACTGCATCTAGAAAGTACCAATAAAATACAGTAGGCCAGGGCCGGGAAGATGGCTCAGTGGAATAAGCACTTCCCTGGCAACTGCAAGGGCCTGAGTTCACAACAACAAACAAACAATAGGCCATCTACCTGATTTGCTACAAAACTATGGATTCTTTTTTTTTTTTTTTTTTGTCTTTTTTTGAGACAGGGTCTCACTATGCAGTTCAGGCTGGCCTTAAGCTCGCTTTGTAGCTCAGGCTGGTCTTGAACTCACAACAATCCTCGTGCCTCAACCTCCCGAGTGCTGGGATTACAGGCATGCCCCACCACGCCCGGCTAAAATGTCCCTTTCTATACAGAAAAAAAAAAAAATCTTCTAAGTGCACCCCAATGAAAAATGTAGATATGGTGCATTTTCAAAAGCTCTAAGGCTGAATACAGGCTTATTCACACTTTTGGGGGGTGCGGCCGCCTCCCACACAGGCAAACTGCTTCCTCTTTGTATTTCTCAAGAGACTGCAAAAGTAGGAGGGAGTGGGGTGTGTGGAGAACACAGGAAACTGCCATTTCCCCAGCCCTGCTCACCCTGAAACTCCACCCAAACCCAAATCCTATCACATGTCTTTCCTTTCTTCCTTACCTCACAAAATGCATTTTTCTATGCAGACCTTGTGCTCCAGATTACTCCAGATAGTTTTTTACATTTTTGTGCAGGTTACTTGGGAGGAATATAGATAGAATAAATTTGGGAATACGGGAATGAGTCGTAGAGAAATAGCGAGATGACAGTCAGTTTAGTGCTTGGCTTTTATGGTCAAACTTAAACAGAACGACTAACCTCTCTGGTGTTAATTTTCCCGCCTGTAAAAGGGAAAATGTTTGCTTTGCCGAATTATTTTATGTCAACGTCTTTAAAAATTGACAGTCCATCATATATTTTAAATATAAAAATACTGATTGAACACTGTTACTTCTGCAGGAGTGCTTATGCACAAGTGAGTTGGCGTAAGGAGTCACACACAGCCCATGCTCAACAGATCTAATAATTATTTCATTGTTTAGAAGAGGGGTGGCAGGAGAAAGAAAAAAGTGCTCTGAAAATACTACTGAAGCGATAGGGGATGGAAGCAAAGGGAAGAATTTTACGTTACTGTTCGGTTACAGATCTTAGCTTCACGGTTAATTCTCCCATATTTGGGCCTGAATTCTCAGAGTAGATCAGAATAGGACATAAGGGCTGAGATCATCTCGTACAATTTTATGCAAATCGAAAATTCTCGCCTCCTGTCACAGAGCCCCGGCGAAAAACACCTTCACATAGGCTCATCCAATCGGAGACCCCAACTATATATGACGTCATCGCCCCGCCCCGATGGTCGGAGGTATCCAGTTTCTACCGCCAATTCCAGCAGCGTCTGCGCAGTGTGGGGTGGGGCGGGGCGGACGCGTGCGCGTTGCGTGTGGGCGGGGCCACTGCGCACGCAGCCTCAGCCTCTTCCCAGCGTTTTCTCTTCCCGGTTTGTGTCAGCCTGTAGGTTTGGTCTGCTGGCTGCTTCCGGTGGGAGCACCTAGTAGGGCGAGCGAGTCAGCTCCTCATCATGTCCTACGGGCCCTTAGACATGTATCGGAACCCGGGGCCTTCGGGGCCCCAGCTCCGGGACTTCAACAGCATTATCCAGACCTGCAGCGGCAACATCCAGCGGATCAGCCAAGCCAGTGAGCCCGGGAGTCTGGGGTTGGGAATGCCCTGTAGGTCGGCCGGGTGAGGTTGCCAGGACGCGGAGCTGCGGCCAAGGCCACACCTGAAGATGTCTCGGGCTTCACTCTGGGGGCGGCGCCCGCTATCCCCGCGTCTGGCAGGCCCAGGTCCCCCTAGAGTCCCAAGCCCCAGCTGACGCTCCAGTTTTCTGTCATGAGTTCTGCCATCACAAGCTCGGAACAGACCTGACAGTTCGAGGGTGAGGGTGTGTCTGGATCTTCGAGCGCAGTTAGTGCTTGACTTGGCGCAATGGTCAGCCGAGTTTCCCCTGACGTCTGCCTCCACCCACCTCTCTTTCCTTTTAGGCCAGTGTGGATGGGGAGTTGTTTACTGATTAAAGCTTTAGTTTTACATTCCACTTAGCCACGGATTTCTTATAAATCAGCAACTTTCCATTAAGGGAAGTGGAGTGCATCTTTTGGGGAGACTTAAAACACACTGCTTCTGTATTTGCAAATGGGACACAATGACTAGGATTTGGCTTCTGTAAGATTTATCGGAAGCATTTTAATTTACACTACCTTATCTTGTAGCAAATAATTTGTTTATATTTTTGAATTTCAAACAGGTGAGGCTTTCGTTTTCCTTCCCTGTTTTTTTTTTTTTTTTTTTTTTTTGGCAGAACCGGGGATTAAACTCAGGCTCTTGTGCTTGCCAGGGAAGTACTTATTCCACTGAGCCATCTCTCCAGCCCCCTTCCTTCCCTGTTAAGCCACTCTTTTGAACAAATGTTATACACAAAGGAAGCTCAGGGACCTAGCCACCTTCAAATACATAGCAAGTAAGAGATGACGGAGTTGGTGGAATTCATGAAGTCATTGCTTGTCTTAAAACTCCCTGCTCACCATTTAGGTCTGGGTGAGACTGTAGCCAAGTCACAGGCTGTTTCTTGTGTTTGGAAATCATCTCAGGGCCTTATAAACAGGAGGTCAGTTCCGATAACTTTCTTGGAAAAAATGGTGCTCTTCATTCTTGTTTATTATGTTTCTGTGCACTTGGCAGTATGTGCTTTGGTAGTAGGTGAAACTAGTTGGTCCTGAATTACAATTTTGTCCGATGTTTGAAGGAACAATCTGTTACTTTGCTCTTAAGTTGAAATGTGTATTGTAGAATTTGAGAAGTTTGAAAGGTTTCTTATAGGAAGGGACCAAGAATGGGTAATTTGCAAGTGGAAAGAATATGTGGCCTGGTAAATCTAGAAATAAAAACAAATTATTATGACTGTTTGTTACAAAGTATAGTACTTTGTGTTCCAGTTTTGTTCTGTGAGAAAGCCACTGTACAGGTTAAATCAGATAATTTTGGTTCAAGGTTGAAATTTTCTTGTTGAGGCCAAATCTTGATTATCAGGGTATGTAGTGTGTATAGAAACTAGCATGGATTTTTTTCCAACAGGGAGTCGGTAGAGTACATAAACTACAGCCTTAAGTATAAAGTTGAAAGGGACTGGTGATGTGTGTGTGTGTGTGTGTGTATATATATATATATTTTTTTTTTTTTGCAGAACTGGGGATTGAATTCAGGCCCTTGCATTTGCCAGGGAAGCGTTTATTGCACTGAGCCATCTCCCAAGGGATTGATGATATAGATGAGGTATAAGTAGCATTACATATTTGGGGAGAAAGACTATTTTCATAGGGATTGGGGAAGGCATTATGACATTTGAGACAGGTCTGTATATACGATGGGAAGGACTTAAGCTTCGAGGGTGAAGAGAAGAGTGTTTCAGTAGGGAATAGGATGAACAAACCTTATAGTAGAAAAGCATAGGGTATATATAGGAAAAGAGTGGTTTAATTTGGCTCAGGTGGGAAACTCTAGAAAGTAATAGAAAGTAACATTGGAAAGGTAAGTTGGAGCCCAAACATGAAGGACATTATGTGCTAAGGGACTTGAACTTAATTTCTTAGGATGTGTAAATTGCATTGGAAAGGAGAAAGACTAGAATCAGAGAACACCAGTTAGGGACTGTGAAAACAAACAGGAAGGACTGAGCAGGGGATAGAATTTGTAAGATTTAGCTGTTGATTGGGTGTTGCATTCAAGAGGATCATTGGAATTAACAATTTATAATATCAATAGCTACCATTTGAATCAGTATGAGCTAGGCAATATGAAAAGTGATTTATATACAGAATCTTAATTTTATAATAATCTTATCAATATTATTTCTATTTTATAGTTTAGGAAAAGATTGAGAATGGTTAAGTAATTGCCTTGCTAACACTTCACTAACACATGGTAGTATCTGAATTTGCAATCAGATCATTCTCCTAGGAATAGCAGTGTGTGTGTGTGTATTTTTGGAGGGGGGTTCCAGGGATCATGCGAGGGTCTTGCATATGCTAGGCAAGTGCCCTTTCACTGAGCTATATCTTCAGCTGACTTTTTAATTATTTTGTATTCATTCATGTTTTCATTTTTGTGGTGCTAGGGATTGAACTCAGGGCCTTCAAATTGTGCTATATTCTCACCTCTTTTTCTTTTTTTTTTTTTAATTTTTCATTTTGGGACAGAATCTTGCTAAGAGGCCCAGGCTGGCCTCAAACTTGTGGTCCTCTTGCCTCAGCCACCTAGAGTGTGGGATTGTAGATGTGTACCACTATGCCTGGCTATGATTTTTAATTAATGTTACAGATGTGTAACTGTTAACATTTTAAGTATACAAGTGACTCTCTGTAAGACAGTTTGTCTCCAGAGGATGTGCTGAAGTTGTGGTACTCTTATGATATTCCCATCTCTCCTGTTAGTTTATGACCTCTTTTGCAGCAGAGGATATAAGTTATTCATCATTTTATTTCTCCCAAGCATATGCTATGATTCACTATGCAACAAATATTCTGAGTATCAGCTATGTGCTAAGGATAAAGCAGTGAACAAGAAACAGGATTGCTGGGGCTGGAGAGATGGCTTAGTGGAATAAGCGCTTCCCTGGCAAGAGCAAGGGCCTGAGTTCAATCCCTGGTTCTGCCAAAAAGAAAAAAAAAGAAGAAACAGAATTGCTGCTCTGATAACATGCACTTGTGTCTGTATATGTGCACACACATTTATATACATGAATGTACAAATAGTATCAAGTAATACTAATGCTATGAAGAAAAGTAAAGTAGTGTAAGTGCAGGGAGAAGAAGTAGGGGTGGTCGGCCGGGTGTGGTGGCGCATGCCTGTAATCCCAGTACTCGGGAGGCTGAGGCAGGAGGATCGTTGTGAGTTCAAGACCAGCCTGAGCTACAAAGTGAGCTTAAGACCAGCCTGAACTGCATAGTGAGACCCTGTCTCAAAGAAGTAGGGGTGGAGAAAAGTATCCTAAGCTTTTTTTTTTTTTGAGGGAAGAAGAAAGGTTTTGATTAAAGAATCACTATCAGGCAGGCTAGTATGGATGGATTACAGATAAAGAGGAGTGAAGTAGTGAAAAGTAGCTAGGAATAAGATTTAATAATTTAATTGATTTGAATGAATGAAACTTTTTTTTAATCATTTTTCCCCCAATCATTTTTAAATTCCTGTCTTTTTGCCCTTCTCCTGTATGGTAAGCAGTGTGAGTTGAAACTCTTCCCTTTAGATTGCTGGATGAGGAATTGGAAATTTAATATTGGTAGGATAACATTGGGTCTACCCAATGATTGGCCAGCGGCCAAACTTTTCCAAGACACAGCCTTGTGAGACCCAAACTCTCAGAATGGAGGCTTAAAGATGCATACCCGGCTACCCTTAGAGCCCTGTACACACACTTGTACCAGTTGAAAATTTTGAGAGAATAGCTTTTTCCTCCCTGGTCTGCTCAACCACAAACATGGGTTTGAAATTGCTGAGCACATCAGCCTAAGATAGGGCAGTTCACTGCATGGGTCATTACAGGTACAGCTTAGGGTTCACTGCCTTGTACAAACAACTGTTAGCAATGTGTTTGGGGTATGGAGGAAGAATACTTAATTCTGCTTATTGTGGGAGGAGGAGTATGGGCATGTGTTGCTCAAGTAGATATAGAAAAAAAAAATTAAGAGCTCATAATTTAACTCCAAAGCACCATTCTGTTCTTTTTTTTTTTGGTGGAATCTGGGATTGAACTCATGCCCTTGTGCTTGCCAGGCAAGCACTTATTTTACTGAACCATCTCCCTGGCCCCAATTCTGTTCTTTATGTTCTTTATGTGATGAATCTATTTTTTTTTTTTTTTTTTTTTTTGTCTTTTTGAGACAGGGTCTCACTATGCAGTTCAGGCTGGCCTTAAGCTCACTTTGTAGCTCAGGCTGGTCTCGAACTCACAACCATCCTCCTGCCTCAGCCTCCCAAGTGCTGGGATTACAGGCCTGCGCCACCACACCCGGCATGATGAATCTATTGATGTATTTTGTTTACTGAAAAAATAAGAGTTGAACTTTTTTTATTTTTTATTTTCTTTGAAACAGAGACCTGCTAAGTGGCCCAGGCTTGACTTGAATTTGTTATCCTCTTGCCTCAGCCTCTCAGGGTACTGGCATTACAGGCATGGCCACTACTCTCAGCTACAGATTCTTTTTTTTTGTTGTTGTTGTTGAAACTGGGGATTGAACTCAGACCCTTGCGTTCGCCAGGCAAGCACTTATTCTATACTGAGCTATCTCCCCGGCCCCAGCTACAGATTCTTTGAATTGGGTTTAAATCCTGCTCCTTAAATGGGAGGAGGGGAGGAATCCTGCTCCTTATAACTTGGCCTGCCTTTGCTTTTAAAAGATAAAGTGAAGTCAGAAAGATAATGAATGGACTTTAGGGTCAGCATATCTAAATGTGTATCCCTCCCCCACGGTTGGTCTTGAGCAGGCTATTTTCCTCTTTTCCTGTTACCATGTCTGTAAAACGAATGGAATTGTTGTTGAGTACGGTAATATACACCTGTAATCCTAGCAGTGGGGAGGCTGAGGCAAGAGGATCACTGCAAGTTGGAGGCCAACCTGGGCCAAATAGCAGGACTGTGTCTCAAAAAAACCAACAACAAAATATTCCTCCAAAACTAATGGAATTATTACCAAAAAAAATTGGGAATACCTGATACAATGCCTGCCACATAGTAAAAATTCAGTGAAGAGTGGTACTCTTTGTGATATTCTCTGCTGTACTATATTTCAGTTGTTTAGGGGGCAGCTGCACAGTAAGTCATATTATTGCCTCTGTTTCTTACTAGGATTCTTCCTCTGCTTCTTGCTAGTTTTGTAACCACTTGCTTTTACTCCCTATTACTCAGTTTTCCCAGCTAAAATAGAGTTAATAACCTTAGGTAATTTATATAAATTGCTTAAAACAGTACCTGCTATACAGTGAGTGCTTAGGTAATGTTAGCTATCTTTTTTTTTTTTTAATTTGCAAGCATTTGTTCTTCCTATTTTAGCATCTACTCATATTCTTAATGCTTTTTGACCTTGTCACTTCCAAGTAGAGCAGTCACCATTAGTTTTGTGGGGGTAGAGAGACACTCCCCATTATACAGTGCTCCTTAGCTACCGTACCTGGCACAGCAGTGGATATGTTGGCATTCAGTATGTACTTAATTGATTTTATCACTGCTGAGTACATTTTTCTTGTTCCCGAGTTTGATAATAATAATAGCTATCCTTAGTTGAATGCTTTTATGTGCCAGACCGTATTCTAAACTTAGCTTCGTATGATCTCATTTCATCTTCTCAACAACCATAGGAAGGTTTTCTTGTTACTCCCTTTTCTTAGGTAAAGAACCATGCACAGGGGAGCATGGTTGCCTTTTGTTCCAGATCCCTCATTTAGGAAGTGGTGGAACCAGGAATCAAACTTAGGTAGCCTTAGCTCGGAGACTGAGTTCCAAGCACTGTGCTGTCACTGGTATGGGAAATGGGAAGAGGACACTTTCTTTTTTTTTTTTTTTTTTTTTTTTTAAGAGGACACTTTCGATGTTTGCAATCATATTCAATTTAATTCAGTTTTACTACTGTATTACAGTGACTTTTTAAAATCAGGTAATTTTCATTATTGCTAGTATAGAAGCAATGTAAAGTAATTTCCAGTGCAGAATACTGAGATGACTTCTTCTCATTTTATAAATTTTTCTTTTGCAGTATTGAGGATTGAACTCAGGCCCTTGCACTTGCCAGGCAAGCGCTTATTCTACTGAGCTATGTCCCCAGCCCCTTATTTTGATAAAAATATTTCCCCCAAAGAGTCATTTTACTTTTTGCTTTTAAGTGCACTCAAGTGAAAATAAGTATGTGTAAATAGCTTATTTTGTTTTGTGTTTAAAGTATATCGAAGGGTAGGGTGTTAGGTATGAAATATATAGGTCCAAGAGTTACTGTTCCATAACCATCTCAGATGTTGGTTATGGAAGGCAGTATAGGAAAAGTTCTTTGAGTTTTCATAAACTAAGACAAAATTGACTCTCTGATTTGAGTTTTAGGGTGTCTGATACCTGAGTCTTGTTGGAAACTTTTAGGGGAAAAATATTTTTTGGTGGGGAGTGGGAGGTATTAGGAATTGAACCCAAGGATTCAACTAAGCTATGTCCCTCTCCCCACCTTTTTTTTTTTTTTTTTTTAATTTTTGGAAGTCTTGCTAAATCTCTACCTTGCCCAGGCTAGCCTCATGTGATCTTCTTGCCTTAGCCTTCCAGTATGCCTGCATAGATTACAGGCTTACACCACCATTCCCAGCTGGAAAAATATCTTAATTTCAGGAATGCAGGAAGGGTTAATAAAGGCTTAATGAAGCCGGGCATGGTGGCAGATGCCTGTAATCCCAGCACTCGGGAGGCTGAGGCAGGAGGATTGTTGTGAGTTCGAGACCAGCCTGAGCTACAAAGTGAGCTTAAGGCCAGCCTGAACTGCATAGTGAGACCCTGTCTCAAAAAGACAAAAAAAAAAAAATAAATAAATAAATAAAATAAAATAAAGGCTTAATGAATTATGGTGCTGTAGCTAGCCTAGCACATGATCCCATCGAGTCTCCAAGCCCCATTTTCCCCAACCCCAGAAAAATCAAGGTCTTAACAAAAGTAATCAGAAAAGTCTAAATGAAAAGATGTTCTCAGCTGAGAGTACATGGGAAACAGCTGATATTTGAGGCTTTCTGTATTTTGTAAAATTCTAGTTCTTCTCTAGGGCATTTTGATAGGTCATTCATCGCTCAGTGTTTAGACATACTTTTAGAGCTTAGGAGAGGTCTATTTCCATCACTTTTTTTTTTAAACTGGGCTTACCTTTTTATGTCATTATGTATTCAACCTACTATTCAGCTGTTTTCTGGAGAGGGCTGAGCGATAGAACACAATCTTCACTGGTATATGTAGTCAGTCCAGTCCCATCTGTACCTTGAATTTCTGATGGTAAAAGTCACAGGTGGAGCCTCTCAAAGCCAACTTATGAGTGTAAAAAACTGGTTGCACAACATCTTTCCAGCACTATTTTATTGTTACTGAATTTTAGAATTGATGAGTGTGGGTGTGCTTAGGGATCAGTTAGTCCTTACCTAGTTGTAAAAAATTCATAAAAGCAAATAAAAATCCCATACAAATAACAATAAGTACTCAGTAAATGTTGACCAGAATATAACCTACAGTTAGTGAAAAAGAAACTCAGCAAAACGAAATGGCTTGCCTTGTGCTGTATGCTAGTTAATGGTCAGGTCTAGCTTACAGATCAGATCTCATTCTTCCTAACTTACCTTAATTGACATCTTTGCCTTAGAGTATTATAATGTCTTTTTTTTTTTTAATTCCTTTATTTATTACAGTGTCTCGCTACACATCACGGATTCTTTTTTCGCGGGGGTGGGGTGTGAGCTCAGCCGGCCCTGCAGGGAGGGGCTGGCATGGCATGTGGTGCTGGGGCTCGAACCGCGGTCCCTGGGAGGCGCTCTAGACGCTGAGCTATCTTGCCAGCCCTATAATGTCTTTATAAAGGAGGGAGGAGGCTGACTCAATGGATCAGTGATCATTTATGTACCCATGGGTGCCTGGCACTCAGCTGGACTCTAGTACAGAGGAATAATCTCACAGGCAGGAGGGCATTAGTGCAGGGGACAGGATAAGAGCAAGCTTATGTGGAGCAGAGAATTTATTGAATTAGGGAGGTAGTAGGTAGATAAGGTGGGGCAGAATGGAATGCTGGGAAGTTCAGGCCTGCCTTGTGTGACATTTCATTTCCTTTCGGAGTCAATCCTTTGAGACAACATAATGTGTAATATAAGGAATGTAGCTAAGAGCTGGGGAGATAACTCAGGAGAATAAGTGCCTGGCTGGCAAGCACAGGGTCCTGAGTTCAATCCCTGGTACTGGGTGGAGGGGGGAGGATCGGAAGAGTAGCTATTAGAATTAGCTCAAGGTTTGAATTCTGGTTATTATGACACCGTTAAAGCCCATCCATGGCTTGCCGTTTAATTAAAACTCAAATCCTTATAACAATTTAAAATGCCCTGTATATTGCTGGGCATGGTGGCACATACCTGTAATCACAGCACTTTGGAGGTTGAGGCAAGAGGTTTGTTGGGAGTTGGAGGCCAGGGTGAGATACATAGTAAGTTCAAAGTCAGCTGGGACTACCCAGTGAGATTCTGTCTCATAAATAAATTAATTAATTAATTTTAAAAATGCCTTGTATGATCTAGCTTCCCACACCTCTTTGGCCCCTTCTTTTTGCTCACCCTCATTCTGCTCTAGCCACCTGATCTCCTTTCTTCACATCAAGGACTCTTGGGGCGCTGGGGATATAGCTTAGCAGTGTAAGCGCCTGCCTGGTAAGTGCAAGGTCTTGAGTTCAATCCCTAGTACCGCCAAAAAAAAAAAAAAGACTCTTGCATGGGGGTCTTTGTACTGATTACTCTTTGCCTGTAGTTCATGGCTTGTCTTTGTTTTATTTTTGTGGCATTGGGGATTGAATCTATGGGCATCATGCTAGTTACGTCCCCAACCCTTGCTAAAATTTTTAAATTTTGAGTCAGTTTTGCTACGTTGGCAAGGTTAGGCCTGAACTTGCTTTTTCCTATACCATCATTAAGTTATAAGTAAACCTTACTTCATAGAATAGGTATATTTTAGGAAGTTTTGTCAGAAGGCAAATTTTTAATTGAGTAAATTGGAGTTCCTAGTTTTGTAGGTAGAGCATTAAAATAAGATGAAATCATAATCTAAAGTGTTATAAACCTATACTTTTTTGTTATTGTTTGTTTTTGAGATAAGTTCTTACTATGTAATAATTCAGGCTGGCCTTTAGCCCAGGCTGGCCTCAAACTCGTAGTGATCCTCCTGCCTCAGCCTCCCAAATGCTGGAATTACAGGTATGTACCACCATGCCTGGCATAGACCTGTATACTTCCTACTCTGGAAATTTTTGCTTTGTATATTTATAATGTAATGTTTTTGCTAGAGAAAAATAACTTTTATATTCTGCTAAGGGCTGGAGTAGTTACTCAGCAGTGAATTAGGTTTTTGTCTGACATGGCTTGTCAGATATAGAGGCTATTAGCATATTAGTTTAGTAACTGGTATTTAATAAACTTTAGTTGATTTTTTTTTTTAAAGAACTGTTGGTGACTGAATTAAGGACAAGATTATGACTATAACCTCAGCAGTTTGTTACTTTAAAGAGCACTATTACCATAAAGTAAACTTGAAATAAAATTTTAAGCTTCAAAATTCTAATAAGTGAACATTCTGTTTTATTGGATTTAGAGATATGATATACATATTGTCCCTGTAATATTCTCAAATTATGCAATATTCATCAGTTTCCTTGCTGTCCACTGAGCCAGTCATTTAGCACTCAGGTATTTCACAAATAAAACTTTGACATTAATCCAGAAAATATAGGAAAGGTGCTCACAAAGAAGACTGCCTTTGGCTGGAGATGGCCTTTGCCAGGTGTGTTGTGTCATCTCTTGAAATTCTGTTAAAACTTGAAGTGTGAGGGCCGGTGGTATAGCTCAGCAGACTAAGCGCTTGCTTAGGTAAGCTCAGGGACCAGTGTTCAATCCTTGGTACCCCAAGCCGCACGGGTGCGCTGAGCCAGCGATGCAATCTGGGCGTGGTGGCGCGCGCCTGTAATCCCAGCACATGGGAGGCAAAAAGCAGGAAGATCACTATGAATGTGGGCTGCATGCATAGTGAGACCCTGCACCAAAAAAAAAACAGAAAAAAGCAAAAAAAACCCCCAAAAAAACAAACAAAAAAAAAAACTTGAAGTGTGCTTCTTCCTGGCAGAGTACTCTGTTAGTGTGCTCTGTATTTTAGTTACTTGAAGACAGTGGCTGCTTTTAAAAAGCAGGCAGGGAAGCCGGGTGTGGTGGCGCACGCCTGTAATCCCAGCACTTGGGAGGCTGAGGCAGGAGGATTGTTGTGAGTTCAAGATCAGCCTGAGCTACAAAGTGAGCTTAAGGCCATCTTGAACTGCACAGTGAGACCCTGTCTCAAAAAGACAAAAAAAAAAAAAAAGCAGGCAGGGAAACAAACTATACAAAAGGGCCAAGAACGTAACCAGTGCAGAGTGCTTGCTTAGCACAGGCACAATCCTTGGTTTAATCCCTAACACTGGAAAACAAAAAAGGGGCGGGGAGGAAACCATACAACTAACTTCATAGTGTGGTTTTGGTTAATTGTATTCCTGTGATCTATGAAGTAGGAGCTCATGATGAATGTATTTACCTTTTAAATAAATCTTTCTTCTCTCACCTCCCCAGCTGCTCAAATAAAGAATTTGATGAGCCAACTAGGAACGAAGCAGGACTCAAGCAAGCTACAAGAGAATCTGTGAGTAGCTCCCTACCAGCGCTGGGTTTTTTGAGGGGCCCCTGGAGGATGTGTGAGAGTCCTTACTGACCTGTGTGACAGCCCAGGTTCCAGTGTCTGGAGGTAGCAGTTGGACCTAGAGGGGGACAGCAGGGTATATGAGTGGATTCAGATTTCCACTGCCTCTCACACTGCTTCTTTCTTCCCTTGGCTACTTCAGCAGAACAATTTAGAGAGGTAGAGAAGGAAACTTTTACGACTCTTAAACTATATTGTGTTCACAGTTCATCTTGTTGGTGTGGGACTGCTGGTTGTCTAGTTTATAGCTGAATTTCACACTTTATATAAAAGTAGAAAATTTATTCAGAATGACCCATGGGCAGCCTGAGGGATAGAATTATGGAATAAAGTACTAGTGTAGAACTCCTGATTCTTTACATTCCTTTTTACCCTGTTTCTGCTTGCTTGTTTGTTTTCTTTTTTTTTTTTTTTTTTTTGTCTTTTTGAGACAGGGTCTCACTATGCAGTTCAGGCGGGCCTTAAGCTCACTTTGTAGCTCAGGCTGGTCTTGAACTCACAACAATCCTCCTGCCTCAGCCTCCCGAGTGCTGGGATTACAGGCATGCGCCACCATGCCCGGCTGTTTGTTTTCTTTTTTACTTTATTTTCTTTTTTATTTTGGAGAGTTTTTTTGAGATAAGGTCTCACTATCAGGCTGGCCTAAACTCAAGGTGATCCTCCTGCTTTGGCCTTCAGAGCAATGGGATTACTGGTATATACCATCATGGCTAGTTTGTTCCTGGTTTTAGAAGATTCCTCATCATTAAGTAATAGTCTTTGTTTCCTATTGTAGACATTATAAAGTGAGAAAGTGACTTGTTATTACTGTGAACTTTTCCAGAGAGATGTGAAATATCTTTGAATATTTTAATCTTGTCTGAGCTGTTCTTGTCATCTGATTGACCCCCTCTTCCTTGTTTTTGACTGCTTTCTTCTTTTTAAATCTTGGAGGCCTGTTTTCAATAAAAACATGAATAGTTATTGTGGTACTTTAGTTCATGGGGCTGCTGTCACAAGACACCATAAGCTAGGCAGTTTGTAAACGAGTTTATTTTCATAGTGGTAGAGTCTGGGAGGTCCAAGGTCAGAGCAGTGGCAGGTACACTGTGTGGTGAGATCTCACCTTTTCTCAGTGCCTTTGTTGAATAGAGGAAGCGAAGGTCTCTAGGGCCTCCTGTAGGAAGGCACTCGGGCCTGCACTCTGGCCGCCCCCAGGATCTGTTCACCTCCTGGTATTGTCTCCTAATCCATCACCTTGGGGTTGGGATTGCTGCATGTGATTTGGGAGAGGAGCACAACGTTCAGATCAGAATAGGTGCTTCCTCTGTCCTCACTTCAGACCTTTGAAGAAATGGCAGAAAGAAGAGAGGGAGAGAAAGAAAGGGCCAAAGATTAGAGGAGACCATGAAAGAAAGGAGCTCTTTTTATGTTTTTGCTATGTTTCTTTTCTTTCCTTATTTGGTTCTCGTGGAGGTTGGGGGTTGACCCAAGGTCTTGCTGTACAATTCAGGCTGGGCTTGAACTTACTGTGATCCTTCTCCTGCAGTTCTACAGTGCTGCCACCACACCCAGCTATTTCTACTTTTCAATCCCACAATATAAATTTCCCTACTACTTTTATTTTATTTTTGTGTGTCCTGTTTTTTCTTTTTCTTTTTCTTTTTCATTTGAGACAGGGCTCATTATGTCGCTCAGGCTGGCGTTGAGCTGCAGGGCTCAAACAGCTCTCCTGTCTCAGGCTCCTGAGTAGCTAGAAGCACAGGTGTGTACCACTGTCACCTTCCAACCCTGTCCTATGTTTGTTTGTTTTTTTGCAGTACTGGGGATCAAACTCAGGATCTTGTGCTTGCAGGTGCTTATGGCTGCTGAGCTATCTCCCTCGCTTAGTTTTTTTTGGAACCGGGATTGAACTCAGGCCCTTGCGCTTGCCAGGGAAGTGCTTATTCCACTGAGCCATCTCCCTAGCCCTATAGTTTTAAATAGCATAAGGATTTTTTTTTAATGTATTTAGTACAGTAGATCAGACTCGTAGTGATCCTCCTGTTTTCAGCCTCCCAAGCTCTGTCATTACAGGTGTGTGCCCAGTCTCAGTTGCCATCTCAGCATGCCCCAGGGTGGGACCAGCATGGTACCCCGGGAACCAAACCCTGGCTGCTGTGCTCTGCCTGAGCAGGAGCTTTAGTCCACTGTGCTATCTGGCTGGCCATGGATTCCTGATTTAGAGGGAAAGGCTTAAAAGGCCAGGGTGAAGAGCAGGTGAGGAGCAGAAGATAAACCTAAAGAAGGAACAGGCTTTGGCAAGACTGCAGGAACATATCTTTGGAGGTTGTTTCCTAGGGCAGTTAGGAGGCTATGCTTTTATTTTTTATTTGTGTTTTTCATTTAGAGACAGGGTCACGCTATGTAATCTAGGTTGCCATTAACTTCATGTTTATTTTCCTGCCTCTACCTCTCAGGTGCTAGGATAATAGGCGTGTACCAACATACCTAAATAGGAAGCTATGCTTTTAATGTATATTTCAACCAACCACTTATTCCTGGATTCTAGCCAGTAGGCTATGACCGATACCAAGCATGTAGAACTCATGGGAAATTCAAATGCAAAAGAGGATTTTTGAGGCTGGCTAGATGGCTCAGTAGAATAAGTGCTTGACTGGCAAGCTCAAGAGCCTGAGTTCAATCTCTGGTACTGCAAAAAAAAAAAAAGGATTTTTATGAGAGAATTCAGTGTGTTAAAACTTGAGATTTAGGTGAGTATAATTGCTCTTTTTGTATTTCTTTTCTTTTCTTTTTTTTTGGTTTTTTTGAGACAGGGTATTACTATGCAGTTCAGGCTGTCCTTAAGCTCACTTTGTAGCTCACGCTGGTCTCGAACTCACAACAATCCTCCTGCCTTAACCTTTGGAGTGCTGGGATTACAGGCATGCGCCACCATGCCTGGCCCTTTGTATTTCTTTTTTAAAACAGGGTTTTACTATGTATTTCAGGATGGCCTGGAATTCATTATGATCCTCCTGCATCAGTCTCCTAAGTGCTGGGATTCCAGGCATGGGGTGGGTCTGCCTGGGGACTGTTGCTGCAGTTGTGTGGTGAACATGGATATTGAGGCACCCATTTGTTGAAAAGGCCTTGATTTGCAGTGTTATGAGACACTCAGAGAACAAAGTAATACTCAGTGTGATAGCTCTCAAGAAACCACATATCCTGAACTGTGTCTTTTCTGTCTTAGGCAACAGTTACAACACTCCACAAATCAGCTCGCTAAGGAAACAAATGAATTGCTGAAGGAATTAGGGTCCTTGCCCCTTCCCTTATCTACTTCGGAGCAGGTTAGTATTTTCTGTGTTTGTTATTAGGAAATGATTTTATTTTCATAAAAACATTTTAAAAAGCAGTGTGTGGAACAAAGTAAGCGGTCTTTGATGCTAGGGATATCTTCTCTGAGCCTCAAGTTTTCTTACCTGTTAAAGTGGTGGATAGCCAGGTGTGGTAGCGCATACCTGTAATCCCAGCACTGGGGGTGGGGGCACTGAGGCAGGATGATTGTTGTGAGTTCAAGACCAGCCTGGACTACAAAGTGAGTTCAAAGCCAGTCTGAATTACGTAGCAAGACTCTGTCTCAAAAAGACAATAAAAGGCCACAGAGATAGCTTAGTGGACTAGTGCAAGGACCAGGGTTCAATCCCTGGTTATGCATGCCAAGCTGGCCTGTCCTCACCCTGCAGGGTGCACTGAGACAGAGACCCAAGTGTGGATGTGGTGGTACACACCTGTAATCCCAGTGCTGGGGAGGCCGAAAACAGGAGGATCGCTATGAGTCAAGCTTCGTAGTGAGACTATGTACCAAATACATAAATTGGAAAAAAAAAAAAAAGACAATAAAAAGAATTATGGTGGTGATATGACTGGTGGGCCAGTAGAAAGTGTATGCACAGATCATGGTCACATGGCCAGCATTCAGGAAGGGCTCAGCACAGCTGGCTGCTGCTGATGTCAGCATTACTACACTGGGGAGCTGGGGAGATAGCTCAGTGGTACAAGTAGCTGCCTGGCAAACATAAGTTCCTGAGTTCGATCCCTTGTACCAAAAACGAAACAAAAAACCATTATTACATTGGGTTGAACAGGAGAGGAATCTCCTGCATTGTGCTCTGTTTCCATTTCTTTGAGTAAGGCCAGCAGCTATATAGTTATAGGTTTGATCTTATCGGTATCTGTACATTTTAACTACACATCTTGTTTTCATATTTGCATTGGACTCATTTATGTAACCCAGGCTGGCCTCAAACTCACAGTGATCCTCCTGCCTCAGTCTCATGAGCACTCACAATGAGTTTGAGGCCAGCATGAACTATATAAGTGAGACCCTGTCTCAGGAAAAAAAAGAGCCAAAACTAGGGGCCTTGTCTTCTTCCTACAAAATTGTTCAGATAAACTAAGCTTCATTTAAAAAATGTAACCTAGCGTAATTACCCTCCAGTTCTCCATGTATGGTTGATTGGTTTTAGTTGTTATGCATGCTGGCATTGTAGTTACAACACTCCCTTAGATCCAGTGTCTCCAGCTTGCTTCCAAATCACCCTTTTCTGCCTGCGTTGGTGGTACAGTGGTGAGCATAGCTGCCTTCCAAATTATCGCTTTCCTCCTAGCCATGCACTTAGGGAAGACGCATTTGCAGATAGGTTTTGTAGTAATAAGTAAGTAGTCTTAAGTGTCTGGTGCAGAACATTATTATAAGGATCTAAGGGTTAAATAGCAGCCTAAGCAAAATATAAATAGAACGTTAAATCTACACCCAATATAAATTTGTCTAATGTGTTCCAAAGCCAGTGGAAGTTATTTTTGAATTATGCATGCTATTACTCCTTTCCATTAGCTTGGATCATTAGGAACACGAAATAGATCTATCTGTAAATGGACTCTTTCGGGTGACATATAATTCCTTGATTCTTTTTCTGTTACTGTGCTGATTATGTCTTTCTGCTCTTTCTACATCTTAGTGTATCTTAACCCCATCAACTATCTTTTTACTACTATCAAACCATGCATCCTACAAGTCTTTCCCCATACCTGAGTACTATTATCTGTGACTGTCCGATTCTCAAACCCTGGCCTTGTTTTTATTCAAGTTTCTTTTGGATCCTTTCCCTGATCCTGTTTCCACTGAATTTTTCTTCTTTCTGTGATTCTCTTTTGTTCTGCTGTCCCATTCCTTGGTTGGACCCTATCGCTGTAGGAGTGGGCAAGCTCCAAGGCTCTGCTGTGGACCCTCTGGTTTCTGATTATTCTTTCTCCCCTTGAGAGTCTTATCTACTTTTGTGACCTCCCTGTCCTCCTCATGATCATGACCCTTAAATCTTTTTCCAACTTTGGCATCTTAGCCTCCAAGTACTTGGCTGGAATTACCTATTCCTGTTCCCACGTTTTCCTCTTGAATGTTCTACCTGCATATAAAATTTAACATGGCATTTCATATGTAATTACTCATTAAAACCCCTGAAATAAGTTGATTGACAATAACTGTCATGCTAAAAAGTTTGTGGTTCTCTGCCTCCCGGCAGCCATGTGTTGGACAGTTTTTCTCTGTCAAACCCTTCCACCTACTGTTTCTGCCTTGGGGCAACAAGCTGTGGGCTAAACTGAGTCTTTCAGCCAAAATAAGCCTCTCCTCTTAAAAAGAAATGAAGTAAAAGAGAAAAGCTTGTATCTTTTGACATAATATTCCTATTCATGAAAATTTGTTCAAAGGAAGAAAGTGTGCCTGGAGCCAAATGTAAATGTTACCTGTTACTGTGGGGTTCCCTGTAGCTTTATTCATAATAATTAAAAACTGAGAACAATTTATAAGAAATGTTTCTATAAAATTTACTAGATAAAGCCAGATGTGGTGAATGTTTGTAATCCCAGCACTCAGGAAGCAGGAAGATTGCTGGGAGTTCAAGACCACACTGGGCTTATATAGTGAGTTCAAGCCCAGCCTGAACTACATAGCCAGACCCCGTCTCATAAAATAAAATTTAAGAAAATTAGCTAGATCAACTTGATGGAATATATGTAACAAAGATTATAATTGTGAGGAGTATGGTAGCATGGAAATGCTGATTCTGTCCTGCAAATAGAGTGTTTAGGGCTGGGTATGTGGCTCAACAATAGAGCACTTGCCAGCATGCTGGAGGCACCCCAGCTTCTATTCCTACGACCATATTTTTTAAAAAGTATTTTTGGGGGCCAGGGAGATGGCTCAGTAGAATAAGCACTTGCCTAGCAAGTGCAAGGGCTTGAGTTCTATCCCTGGTTCCGCCAAAAAAAAAAAAAAAAAAAAAGAATGTTTTTGCCTGGCAAGATTTCCCTCATTTTTATAATAGTTGTTGTCTCTTCCTTCATCACCAGCTACTAAGTCATAGTGCTCTTAAATTTATTTGTTTGTGGTGCACTTACTTATTCATTGGTGTCCTAACCGTCAACTTAGATATTGCAGTAAACTTGCTTGGGGTGGAGCTGAGGACTGAACCCAGGGCTTCGTGCAGTCTAGACAAATGCCTTATCATTTAGTTCAGCTCCATCCTTTACTGGAGTAGTTTTTCTCTTAAGCTGTTCATTTCCTTGGGACTAGTTTTTCTAAGTTAGCAAGCTGGAACTCTTATTCCATGTTTAGAAATCTTCATTTGGTGGTTGAACCCTCAACTTACGTTAGCTTGAGATTTAACATCTACTACAGTAGCCCCTTCACTGTCCCCAGTTTTGTCTTATAGGTCCTCTCATGAGTAAACCAGCCTGATTAATTCCTTATAAGTATTCAGTTTCAGCCTTCTGCCACCATGTTCCTGCCCACACTGTGCTCCAGGGTAAATTTGCCCTAGTCCTGCTTGTTGCATGTTTATGCAGAACTCTTTGTTCAGTGTTCACCACTTTGTTAGGCCGTTTCTTGGCCTTTTGACTGATTATTTCTGCCTCTGAACTCCTAAAATACTAATTGGATACAGAATTTACAGTATTTATGACTTTTTCGTTATCTAACTCCTTTTTTTATTTTTATTTTTTACTTATGTTTTTTTATGTTTTATTTTAGGGAAGGGTTTACAGGGTGTTTAGAGTCTCACTACTAGATCAGACTCATAGTGATCCACCAGTTTACAGCCTCCCAAGAGCTGGGATTACAGGGGCGCCACCACATCCAGTCTCAGTTGCCTTCTCAGCGTACCCTGGGGGTGGGGCTGGCACAGCAAGCCCAGGGATTGAACCCCAGTCCCCTGTGCCTGCTTGCAGGCACTGTAATCTGCCAAGCCCTCTACATTGTCTAAACCCTTTATCTAGAAATACATAATAAGCTGTTTGAGATCAAGGTAAGTTTCTACTTCTTTGTGCTTATAAGCACAGAACAAATGGTCTCAGTATGTTTCTTTTTAATTTAAGTTACAGAAATAGCATAGTAAAATGGCCCATAGATAAAAGTAGTTATCATGACCTCAAAAGAATTTAAGCCTCCCTTGAAAGAGAGAGAGAGAGAGAGAGAGAAATGCTTGCAAAAGAAAGTAATTTTCAGGGAAGTCATCAACTCCATGTAGATAAATATAGTTTCCAATCTGAGTCCAAAGATATTTTTCTGTTTTTAGGTTCTCCAAGGAACAAAAATTCTAAATTACATTAACCTTCTGAGATTATAAGTTAAATGATACCCAGTTCCCAGATTTGGTCAAACTCACCTTGACCCCAAACAGCTTTTATTTACTCTCTCAAGAATGAAAGAAGAAAATGTTAGAATTTAGCAGGGATTTCAGCTAGCAAAGAATGAACTTATTAAGGCAGAGTTTATTTTGTAGTCCTTTTCCTATTGGAAATTTTTAAGGGGTCTAATTTTGTTTTTAATGAAAATTGAAGTCTCCATAATCTGGGTTAATGTGGAATTTCAACTTCTTATTTAATTTTCTTAGCGTCAGCAGAAACTTCAAAAGGAACGCCTCATGAATGATTTCTCTGCAGCCTTAAACAATTTCCAAGCCGTGCAGAGAAGGGTATCTGAAAAAGAAAAGGAGAGTATTGCCAGAGCAAGAGCCGGATCACGTCTTTCTGTAAGTTGATTCCCAAGACCTTTACAATTTCAAGATTTTTTTTCCCAAGATTCCTCCACCCTTAAGCCATTGGTTTTTATTTACTATCACCCAAAGTAAAACATATGTCAGCTGGTGTGAAAATTTCAGGTTTGTATGACCTATGTAAAAAATATGTATACAGTTGAAAAATAGACTGGAACGTGCACAAGGGTTCAGCATATGGAAGGTAGAGTTATATGTAATAATTCTTTTTGATTTTGTTATGTTGGTCTTACATTTAAAAAAAAATCTTTCCTAGAATATAATGGGTTAGATTGTTTTTTTTTTTTTTTTTTTTTTTTTTTTTTTTTTTGAGACAGGGTCTCACTATGCAGTTCAGGCTGGCCTTAAGCTCACTTTGTAGCTCAGGCTGGTCTTGAACTCACAACAATCCTCCTGCCTCAGCCTCCTGAGTGCTGGGATTACAGGCCTGCGCTACCACGCCCGGCACTGGGTTAGATTATTTGAATTAGCTCTCTATTTGAAAAGAATTAGCAAGTTCTGGAATTTAAAAACCCAACTTCAAAGTAGCAAAACCCCATGAAAATACAAATGTAAGAAATCTCAGAGGGGCCAGGGAGATAGCTCAGTAGAATAAGTGCTTGCCTGGCAAGCTCAAGGGCCTGAGTTCAATCCCCAGTTCCACAAAAAAAAGAAAACAGTTCTCACAGAGAGGTAAGCAGAGCACTGTGCTGGGTTTGCATGGAATACATCTGCTAGGGACAAACTTGAACTTTGGGTTTGATGCCCTTAAGGTTTGAAGAGAATAATAGTCAAAGCCCAAGGTCCATGTGAGGTGGAAGATAAAAGATTCTCTTCAAAGTAAGATGGACTTTAAAAGATTATATCTTTGGGGTAAACCAAAAGTAAGCTCCCTTTCCTCTAGGGATCTACAAAAGGTTTATTTGAGTAATGAACTAAACAGGTGGTAGAGAAGGGCAGAATGGAGGGTAAGAGCCACCCAAATTCGCATTATCTAGATGCTCCAGTGCCTTGGCTTCAAGTGGACCTGGAAGGAATCCCTCCAGTAGTTCAGCTGCCCACATGTAGCACCTGGTTAAAAATTGTCCAGAGACAGGTGTGGTGGTGCACACCTTGTGATCCCTGAGCCTGGAGGATCGCCATGAATTCTACGCCAGCCTAGGTTACATAGCAAGACCCTATCTCAAAAGAAAATAAAAGAAAAGGTATACAAAGAAACAAATTTAAAAACTAAAGAAATTATCTTGAACAAGAGCTAAGAGAAATAATGGTGAAGTGAAATATACCCATGGATAGCCTGTGTCGAATGAGGATGTGGCACAGTGGTACAGCACTTCGTTAGCCTTAACAAGACTGAATTGCATCCCCAAACTGCATTAAAACAAAACAAAACAATTTGTAAAAAAAAAAAAATTGTATGTTAGGATGATAAAAGTCCTATTTACTGTGTTTAAAAAAAAAAGAAGAGGTGGGGCCGGGGAGATGGCTCAGTGGAATAAGCGCTTCCCTGGCAAGCGCAAGGGCCTGAGTTTAGTCCCTGGTTCTACCAAAGAAAAAAACAGAGGTGAGTAAAATGGCATGTGTAAGGCTAAGCAAGGTGGAGGGCAGATTCTAGCCCATTCTGTGCAGCTTGATAATGAGATCCCATCTCAAAAGACATAAAGGGTTAGAGTTACAGTTCAGAGCCAAGGCTGGAGTTCAGTACACAGTAGTGCCAAAAAAAAAAAAAAGTGAAAAAGTAACAAAATAAACTTGAAGGCTGGTGAGATAGCTCATCGCTCAGCAGACTTAATTAAGCGCCTGCTGAGGGCAAGTGCAGGGACCGGGATTCAATGCCTGGTACCACATGCCTTGCAGGCCCCGCCCCCTGGGCACAGTGATCTGCGACCAAGACCCGGTGTGGTGGCGCACGCCTATAGTCCCAGTGCTGGGAGGCTTGAAAACTGGAGGATCACGACAAGTCCGAGCTGCTTAGTGAGACCCTGCACAGAGTACATTAAAATAAATAAACTTAAAAAGACTTGGAGGAAGCAGGAAACTACAAAAAGCTTTTATAGAGGCTAGGGATTTGGCTCAGTGTAGAAAGCTTGCCTAGCAAGCTAGAAGTCCTGAGTTCAGTCCTCAGAACAAAAACAAACAAAAAAGCTTTTGAAAAAGTATTAAAAGAATTTCCTTTGTTTTGTTGTTATTTTATTTTTTTGTGGTACTGAGGACTGAACTCAGGACCTTGCACTTGCCAGGCAGGCACTTATGCCATTGAGATGTCTACTCAGCCCTTTGTTTTTTGAGACAAGATCTGGCTATGTAGTTCATGCTGATCTTGAACTGGAATCAATTGGACTGTCTCAGCTTCCCATGGCTGGAATTATAGACCTGTGCCACTGTTCCCTGGCAAGAATTTCTTTCTTTTTTTTTTTCTGTCTGTCTGCCTGCCTGCCTGCCTGCCTGCCTGCCTGCCTGTCTGTCTGTCTGTCTGTCTGTCTCTGTCTCTGTCTCTGTCTCTGTCTCTGTCTCTGTCTCTGTCTCTGTCTCTGTTTCTCTCTTTCTCTCTCTCTCTCTCTCTCTCTCTCTCTCTCTCTCTCTCTCTCTCTCTCTCTCTCTCTCTTTCTTTCTTTCTTTCTTTCTTTCTTTCTTTCTTTCTTTCTGGTGGAATGAGGGATTTAATTGAGGCCCTTGTACTTGCCAGGCATGCACTTATTCTACTGAGCTATCTCCCTGGCCCCCAAGAACTTCTAAAATTAAAAAAGTATTATAAAGCCGGGCGTGGTGGTGAAGGCCTGTAATCCCAGCACTCAGGAGGCTGAGGCAGGAGGATTGTTGTGAGTTTGAGACCAGCCTGAGCTACAAAATGAGCTTAAGGCCACCCTGAACTGCATAGTGAGACCCTGTCTCAAAAAGACAAAAAAAACCATTATATGGAAAAATTTTAATGGGTTATGGTTTAACTACAAAATTGATTAGAAGATTTTTTCCCCCAGCTTTTAATACTTGGGTGAAAAGGTTAAATACAGAAGAAAGATTATAAGAAATGGACGGGCCAGGGAAATAGCTCAGTGGCATAAGCACCTGCCTGGCATGCACAGGGTCCAGAGTTCAATCCTTGGTACCAAAAAAATTTAAAAATTAAAGAATAAGGTGAAAATATCTAATATTATTTTCATTGGAATTACAGAATGTGAGTACTGCAATTTTAGAGATATTTGAAGAGGTAATGGCTGATGTTAAACCTAAACTAATGAATAGACAGTTTCAGGAAGACTAATAGATCTCAAAAGGATAAATTTTAAACTGTTAATGGAATAACAAGGACCAACAAAATTGCTAAGTCAGTGCTGGCAAGATAGCTCAGTGGTCTAAAGCGCCTCTCAGGGACCACGGTTTGAGCCCCAGCACCACATGCCATGCCAGCCCCTCCCCCCAGGGCGGGTGGAGCTGACCCCCCACCCCCGCAGAAAAAGAATCCGTGATGTGTAGCGAGACACTGTAATAAATAAATGAATTTAAAAAAAAATTGCTAAGTCAGTGGAGAAACAATAGAATTCTTCAGAGGTCAGTGGTTAGACTGATAGTAGTGAAAGCCAGTCAAATTGTATCTTGAATTTTTTTTTTTTTTTTGGTGGAACTGGGGATTGAACTCAGGCCCTTGCACTTGCCAGGCAAGCACTTATTCTGAGCTATGTCCAACCCTTGATATCTTAAATGTTAATGAGAGAAAAAGAAGTGCCCCTCTAGAATTCTAAACCAGTGAAAATATGTATTCACAGGGAGGGCTGATCAAGGACATTTTCAGGCAAGTGTCTAACCATCAAACCTTACTAGGGAGCTCTACAGGATGTGCTATATTTTGGATAGAAGGAAAGTGGTAGGCTAAAGACAATCTGTAAAACAAAGAATGAGTGCAGAGAAAGTAAAGATGTACAAAAACAAGCTGCAAACAGGGAGAAGAGCTTTCTGGGTATGTGACCAAGGAGCAATGTGTGGAATATGTGAGTCCACGGTTCCCACAGACCAGTAGAACAGTACAACCAGAAGGAGGAGTTTTCAAACTTTATGCTCTCAGAACCCTATTACTTTATCTATGTATATCCATCCATCTACTTATCTACCCATCCAATGATATTATTGTGGTCCTGGGAATTAAACCCAGAGATTTCACACTGAGCTGCATCCACAACCTTTTAAAAAATTTACTTTTTTATTTTGGGTTTGTTTTTAGAGACAGGGTCTTGCTACGTAGCTCAGGCTGAACTCACTTTGTAGCCCAGGCTGGCCTCAGATTCACAGTGATCTCCTTGCCTCACCGTCCTGAGTCCTGGGATTAGAGTTGTGCATCACCATACCCAGTGTATTACATTAAGAAAAGGTAAGTGTGGTAGCACATTCCTGTAATCCCAACACTGTAAAAAACTGAGGTGGGAGGTTTGCAAGTTCAAGACCAACTTGGAGAATTTAATGAGACATTGTCTAAAACATATATATATTTTATAATTTATATATATATATAAATTAAGGATTTCACAGAGGTTTTCTGAATATTCATTTTTAGGTGGGGTTTCTTTATGATTCCATAGCTGGTTTTCAGT
This sequence comes from Ctenomys sociabilis, assembly GCA_004027165.1. NCBI lineage: Eukaryota > Metazoa > Chordata > Mammalia > Rodentia > Ctenomyidae > Ctenomys > Ctenomys sociabilis. Next base: position 27,094 of record PVKA01024887.1, read on the forward strand.
ATAGTAAGTAGCACCATGCCTCACTGAATATCTGTTGCTCTTTGTGTTAGAAATTAAGATTGCTGAGTATGGTGTATAATCCTAGCATTCAAGGGGCTGAAGCAGGAGTTTTGCCATATATCTGAGGCCAGTCTGAACTATTTAGCAAGAAACCAAAATAATTAATTAATTAATTAAAATCAAGAGCTGTCATAGTGGCCACATTCCTATAATGCCAGCACTCTCGGAGCCTGAGACAGGAATATCACCAGTCTGAACTTAGCCTGAACAATTTAGTTACTTAGTGAATTCTTTTTTTTTTAAATTTATGTATGGTACAGGGTCTCATTATACATCTCAGACTTGTAGTGATCCTCCTGTTTCAGCCTCCCCAGCGCTGGAGTTATAGGTGTGTACCGCTATGCCCAGTTTTGGTGGCCAGCTTCAGGGTGGACAGCACAGCATGCAGTACCAGGGATCGAACCCATGTCCTTGCGTTTGCCAGTCAGGTGCTTAGCTGAGCTATCTCCCTGGCCCTGATTTAGTGAATTCTTATCTCAAAATGTAAGAAAAGGACTAGTGTTGTATACAGCTCAGTACAAAGCCCTAGATTAAATTCCCTTGGAACCACCAAAACAGAAAAATAAAATAATGTCTTGCATAACAGAAAGCAATTCCCATTTCTATTTTTTTAGCCTTCATACTTGAGATGTGTTTAGTTATCATCATTGCTATATTAAAATTTTCTAGATATGACTACTCATTTTACCAGTGAGTTTTATATTTTCATGTTACAAATGAGCATCCTTTTCTTTCAGCTTGAAGAACTTTTAGTATTTCTTGCAGAGAAGCTGTAGTTGTAATGAATTTCCACACCTTTTTTGTGGGCTCATATCTACTTATTCACTCTCTTGTGATATTTTGGGCTGGTTGAACTATTTGAAGAAAATCTAGCCTCACAGAGATAGGTAATTGGAAAGGGAAAGAATGTTTTTATAACCTGTTAAGGTCATAGTTGATGCTCTTTGACACTTCGGAACTTGACAAGAGCTGGGCAAAGTAGTACATGCTTGTGATCCTAGCTACTCAGGAGGCTGAGGTAAAAATGATCCCAAGTTCTAGGCTGGTCTGGGCAAGTTAGCAAGACCCTATCTCAAAATAAAAAGTTAAAGGACTGGGAAGATAGCTCAGTGGCTTAGGTGCCTGCCTGGCAAGTGCAAGGTACTCAGTTCAATCCCCTATACCAAAAAAAAAGTAAAATAATGGATTAAAACAAAAAAATTGACAAAAATTTATTTTGTTAATCTCAATAATTAGTCTAAAACAATTTTATTGCTTTTTCATAGTCACAACTACATACTTGATTTGATCTTTTATCCATGTATGATTTTTATGTATTTGTCATTTGGGAAATACTGACTCTGAGCTATGCAGGTCTCCTAAAGGTAATGTCATCACCGGTTTTATTAGGAAAGTCTTAAAAAATATTGAGAAACTGTCATAGTCATATTTTCCAAATTCTGTGTTCTTGAAATTTATATTTTTATCATGGACAACAAACACTGTTCCTGTCGGGTGGACAGGGTAGCACACACCAATAATTCTACCACCAGTAGGGCATGGGCTACATGGGAGTTTTGACCATGTCACAAAAAACCAATATAAAAAGTAACACTGTCCCTTGTTTGTTTTTTTTTTGGCGGAACCGGGGATTGAACTCAGGCCCTTGTGCTTGCCAGGGAAGCGCTTATTCTACTGAGCCATCACCCCAACCCCTTGTTTTTCTTTTTTTTTTTTTTTGATTTATTTATTTTTTGTTTGTTTGTTTGTTGGTGGTACCAGGGATTGAACTCAAGTCCTTGTACTTGCCAGGAAAGCATTTATTCCACCGAGCTATCTCCCTGGCCCTGTCTTGGTTTATTAAAAAAAAAAAAAAATTCTGTCAAATACTTATCTATAAAGTATGTGTGTTTATTAAAGTTTTATAAACTTTTCAGTAAGTTTTATAAGGCCATGTTGAAAGCCAGGTGTGGTGGTACATGCCTGTAATCCCAGCACTTGCAGGCTGAGGCAGGAAGATTTTTGGGGACTTGAAGACCAGCCAGCACTGCAAAGTGAGCTCAAGGCCAGCCTGAACTGCATAGTGAGACCCTGTCTCAAAAAGACAAAACAAAACAAAAAATAAATAAAGATAATATTTTCTAAAAACAGATAATTCAACCTACAACTCATTTGCAGTTTTCTTGTAAATAAACATCATACTTTTGTACACAACAGAAGCATATGTATGCACCCTATTTTATCATACACAGAATATTAAAAAGACATGTACTAAGGGTTGAGATTTAATTAATTTGTACCATTTTATCAAAGAAAAACTTTTTTTTTTTTTTTTTTTTTTGTGGTAACATGGATTAAACTCGGGACCCTGTGCTTGCCAGGCAAGCGCTTATTCTACTGAGCCCCAAATATCTCCCCAGCCCCCAAAACTAGCTTGCTTGTAATGCATTATTGAGTATTGCATCCAGTGCCTTTGCACTAAGCTACATCCTCAACCTTTTTTGATTTTTTATTTTGAGACAGGATCTCACTAAGCCCCTAAGTTGCCTAGAGTAGGCTTGAATTTATTATCTTCCTGCTTCAGCCTCACAGTGCTGAAGTTGGGCATGTGCCACTACATCTGACTTTTTTTTTTTTTTTTACTATGTGCGTAGTAATGAAAAAGACAGTAATACGTTAATACTGGTGTAGCTTGGTGCTGCTACCTTGAGCCATTGTCTCCACCTTAGTTTTTCATGCATGAGTGCAGATATCAGGAGTGAAAAAGGCAAACAAATGAATTTGTATTATTTAAAAGAGTGGTCAAACAAATGAAATGGTTCACTTTTTGAGGGGGCAGGGTAGGGATTGTACCCAGGACCTTAGCAGTGAATTCTTTCCCTCACTGCCCCCCTCTCATCCTTTTGAGGCAGGGTCTGGCTATGTAGTGCATCCTGGCCTTGAACTCACTTTTTAGCCTATACTGGTTTTGAATGCAAGCTTATCCTCCTGCATCAGCCTTCTGAAGGTGGAGTACAGATGTGCACCACTTGGCCCAGCCCCCAACCCTTTTTGAATTTTTATTTGTTTGAGACATGGTTTTGCTAAGTCTCTTAAATTGGCAGGGTAGGCTTGAACTCTCAATCTTCCTGCCTCGGGCTCCTCGTGTGCCAGATGTGCACCACCATACCTGGCTTAGTACTCAACTTCTTGGTATGAACTTTCCAGATGAAAACAAAGATGAAGGGCCAGAGAGATAGCTCAGTAGAATAAGCGCTTGCCTGATAGGTGCAGGGTCCTGAGTTCAATCCCTATTACTGCAAAAAACATTAAAAAAGGAAAGGAAACAATACTTATTGAGGACAAGGCAAAAGTTTTGTGTTCTCTAAGTACTGGGTGTGATTGCTAAGGGTGCTTCAGGAACTTTGCTATTTGGTCCAGGGTAGTAGGAATTGGAGCAACTGTTGTGAAATATACATTTTAGCTATTTTTCAGAGACAGGAATACCTATGACCCAGAAGTTCTACTGTAGGGAAATCTGAATGTCAGTATATCAGAGTGGATCTAGAAGAATGTCGTAGCGATAGTCAAAAATTGGAAGCATTGAAGCTGAGTAGTAGGGTACCTGGGTTGCACACATGAGGCCCTGGCTCCGATTCCTGGTGGCATTCATATGTCTTTGAACAGTAGAATGAATACATTGCTACCCCTGTCTCAAAAAGGAGAGCAAGGATGTAAACTTAACAGGAAGACCATGGATGCAACCCCCAGTACCACCAAAAAAGGGGAGAAAAGAGACAGAGCACAATGAGTGGGTGTCTATAGTCCTTGCCATTCAGAAGGTTGAGGCAGAAGGGTTGCTGATTCTAAGAGTTTGAGACCAACTTAGGCAATATAGTAAGGTCCTCAGCTGACAAAATAAACAAACAAACAAACAAAAACTCCCCTCACATAAAAAGAAAAAGCCAGATGTGGTGGTGCATACCTAGGATCCTAGACTGGGAAGGCTGATGCAAGAGGATTGCCGTGTATTTGAAACCAGTCTGTGTTACATGGTGAAATCAAGGTTGGCCTGGAATACATAGCAAGACCCTGTCTCAAAAAATAAAATGAAACACTAACAGTATTCCCAAGGGGTGGACAGAATTTTGAAATTTTCATTTTGTTTATCTTTTATTACTGTTATAAAGAGTGAGTTTGGAGCCCCTAGCATAGTAGTGCATGTGTGTAATCCCAGCACTCAGAAGGATAAAGCAGGAGGATTACTTGAGGTCAGTCTAGGCTACATAGTGAGTTCAAAGCCAGCCTTAACCAAAGAGCAGGACCTTGATGCAAAAAAAAAAAAAAAAAAAAAAAATGGGGTTCATTTTCAATTTTTAAAATCTTAATTTGGGGGGCCAGGGAGTTGGCTCAGTGGAATAAGCACTTCTCTGGCAAGTGCAAGAGCCTGAGTTCAATCCTTGGTTCTGCCAAAAAAAAAAAAAAAAGTTAAAATCTTAATTTGTTTTTAATTACACATGTCAGATATGCATTAAACTGATATATAACAGAACAGGGGGTTGAACTCAGGCCCCTGAACTTGCCAGGCAAGCACTTATTTCACTGAGCCATCTCCCCAGGCCCCTCCCCTTTAAAAATTTTTTTTATGTTATTTGGTACAGAGTCTTACTACAGCTTGAACTCAGTGTTCCTCCTGTTTCAGGCTCCTCAGTGCTGGGATTACAGACGTGCACCACCATGACCGGTCTTAGTGGCCTGCTCACCACTCCTTGGGCAGGGCTGGCATGCAGTACCAGGAATCAAACTTGAGTTCTTGTGCTTGCCTAGGCAGGCACTTAGACTGCTAAGCTATCTCTGTGGCCCTAAACTTATTTTTGAAGTTAATCTACCACCTGAGTACTGAATAACACTATAAGTGGATATTTTAAAAAGTCTTTACAGGTTCTTCTCCTCATTTTCCTCTATTTTATTCATCTTCTCTATTTTTGTTCTGGGCCCAGACTGACATATAGTTTTGTTTTGTTTTTGTTTGTTTGTTTAGTTTTTTTGAACTGGGGATTGAACTCAGGCTTTGTGCTTGCCAGGGAAGCGCTTATTCCACTGAGCCATTTCCTCAGCCCCTGACATAGTTTTGCTCTCAGTCCCTTCACCACCTGCTTCTTAGTTGAGACAGGTCACCAACGTCCCGTGTCATTTTACAGATCCTCTGGGAGCTGAGGGTGCAGCTTCTGTGCTCTGTGACTGAGGAAGCCCTTGTGTTGTATGTCTGTCTGCAACTGGGTTCAGAATAACAGCACTAATAATGCCATCTGCTTTCTAGGCAGAAGAGAGGCAAAGAGAGGAGCAGCTCGTCTCATTTGACAGGTAAAGGATTATTCATTCAACCTGTTGGGTGTCTATTTGTTATTTACTTATTTATTTATTTATTTATTTATTTTTGTGGTACTGGGGATTGAACTCAAGGCCTTGCACTTGCTAGGCAAGCGCTTATTCTACTGAGCTATCTCCCTGGCCCTTATATTTTTATTTTTAATTTTAAAATATCAATAAGGAACAGATAGAAGTGGGCCAAGGAAAATTTGTCATCCAGAAAATATAATTAAAAAGTCAAAATTAGACACTTTTAAGGTCTTTAACTTATGGGATGGATAATTTCAAGATGCATAGAAATTCTGAGAAAATCCCAGTATCTGTGGGGAAGAAAGCTTGACTTTCCGGGAGTAACTACCATCCCCCAAATCTACAGGTAGGGCCTCTGGCTGTTCTGCCTGTGCTCTGGGTATGAATGCTTCCACACTCGTGGATCTTTGCTTATCTGTCTCTAAAATGAGGCCAGTTCATCCCTGGGAATAGTAAGAGGAAAGGCAGGCAGTTTGTTTTCAGAAGACATTTTCCTTCCTCGAGCTTAATCCACAGGTATGTGTTCATGTTATTAGTTTGGTGCTTAAAAATGTCTTATCATGGATGCGTATCCTTTTCCCCATTACGTGTCAGCACCACAAACTGTCTTACTCAGTTTTGCATCTCTAGGACAGGTGTGATGGCAAATACCTATGATTGTAGTACTTGGGAGACTGCAGGAGGAGGACTGGGACTTTGAGTTCCACATGGGCTACTTGAGTTTAAGGCAAGCCTACATTGTATAATAAGAACCTATCTCCAAAACCCTAAATTAGCTGGGTGTGGTAGCATATTTTTGCAATTCTAGCATTCGGGAGGCTGAGGCAGGATTGCCTTGAGTTTGAGGCCAGTGTGAAATACATAGTGAGGCCCTGTCTCAAAAAAGCAAAGCAGGGCCGGGCGTGGTGGCGCATGCCTGTAATCCCAGCACTCGGGAGGCTGAGGCAGGAGGATGGTTGTGAGTTCGAGACCAG
>PVKA01024888.1:0-33646 GCA_004027165.1 Ctenomys sociabilis
TGATGGTGGCTTACTGTATTTGTAAGTAACTTATAACTTAGCAGCTCTTGAAGAATCACCTAATGTCACCTGTATGCTGGCTGTAGCCTGGCCAGGAAGAAGGAGCAGCAGAAATAGGTCACAGCTGGCACAGAAAGACATGGTTAAGTTTGCTAAATGCTTCTGGCTTCTCAGAATTCAGAGTGGAACTATGAGTAAACACTGGCAGAGAGTAATTTTGAAAGGATCAGGCTAGAAATAAGGATTTCCTTTTGGGATGGAAACTCTCCTAGCATTTGTTTCTTTAATCTTCAGTTCAAGATTTTTCCTTGAAGTACTTTATGTTAATGCATAGATTGCCATTATCTTCTGGAAATATCTTAAATAAGGAAGGCTATACCAGGCAGTTACCCCGAGGTTTGATGTAGTCAGGGAAGGGCTCCAACTCAGGAGAGTTAATTTAGTGCACGACCCAGTTTACTACTTTTAGTCCACAACTCAGTGAGTGGTATTTGGTTACAGATGAAAAATTAGAGATCAGTGCAAGACTTTCAGTAGTTCAAAAAATATTTTTCTGCCGGGTGTGGGTGTGGAAGGCTGATGGAGGAGAATTGTTGTAAGTTCAAGGCCAGTCTGGGTTACTTAGCAAATTTACAACTAGCTTGAACTACATAGTGAGGCATCTCTCCAAACCAAAAATAAAGAAAAATGTGAAAAACCATTTCCTAATTCATATGTGAATAATAGGGCATTGCAGAAGAATGTTTCCTTCTACTTTGTGCCTTATATAAAATGAAATACTGATAAGGACTAGAAACGGCAGGATCATTTTGTGGCTTTAGCTCTTTCATTTAGGTGCAGCCTGTATTCCAGAGAGATGTGATTTCAGAGAGTTGCTTTCTGGGCACTGACTGATGTGTTTGCTGAGACAAATCCTGAGTTTTTAGAATGAAAATAACTGTTGTTATAACTTGAAAGTTGGCAGCAAGAACAATTCAGTCATTTTTGGGTCAGGGAAAAAATCCTAGTTGACATTTCTCATGGAGGATTATTGTTTCCTTTTTATAGATCGTCCGTTTGATCTTTGCAACATAATATGAATAAGTTTATACTTATTTATTTTTTTGTAACTGCAAAACTAACCCTGCTTGTGGTTCTGTGTTAATTTGTCACTGTCAGAGCTTGACTTTGGGCATGAAAAGATTTGATTTGAACTTGCTGCTTGGTATTTATACCCTGTGCATTTTGTTTCTGCACTGTATCATGGTTATTGTGTGTGACCAAGAGTGACAATGTGTGACCAACATCAGGTGCAAACACTGCTTTTTCTGCTAGGCATCCTTTCTGTTTCCTTTTCTTTTGGGGTCTACGCCCTGGGGAAATCCATGTCATCAGCAATATTTTGGAGAGATCTATGCAATTGCTTGGATGGGCTCAGAAGAGTGTCCTCCAGACTGAGCTGGAGTATGCTCTGGAGTTAACGCTGCCTGCAAAAGTCAGGAAGATCTTGGGCCAGAGCTACTCAGTTGCGCCACTGCTGGGTTCCTGACCCACAGAAATGGTCAGATAATCAGTTTTTATTTTAAGCGAGGAAGATTGGTGCCATTTGTTGCACAGCAATGAATGACTGTCACAAACCACAATACGAAGTTGGCTCATTTACCTACCATCTATGCCTCCGTCCTTCCTTCCTCCCGGCCGCCATGCTTTCGGGCAGTGTTCGAGGCTCTTCAGTGTCTCTGCAGCATCAGCTGGTGGTCAGAGTGCTAAGAGGAGTACTATAGTGTCCTTAAGGAGGGAAATGTCTTGTTTCAAGCATTCTGCTATGCTTGGATTCTACTATATCACTTTCCTAGGATTAAATTTGAAGTTTTTTGGTGGAACTGGGGATTGAACTCAAGCCCTTGTGCATGCCAGGCAAGCGCTTATCTCCCCAGCCCCCATGGGATTACACAATTGTGCCACCACCACAGCCAGCCATGACTACAGATTACTGACCAAGGTTAATGATGCCACTCATGTACCCTTGCTACCTTTGGATCAATATTACTTAAATGACTATACTTGCAAGCTTATGTGTTGACATACATTGTACTCACCTCATGATTATACTCCATAAAACTTCTTTGGAAGGGTGGGATCATTGGTGACCCATTTGGGACCCCACTGTCTCCAGGAGCTATCTATTCCCCATTCCCATTCCTGTTCTATAAATTTTCCTGTTAACCTTCATTGTAGCTGTGTATGCTGGTGCGTGCCTGTAATCTCAGGACTTGGAGGCTGAGGTGGGAGTGATACAGGGAAACCTCCAAATGAAACAGGGAGAAAAACTGATCTCCCAACCTAAAAGGTACCTGGGACAAATTCGTGTTCTCTAAAAGTGAAGAATGAGCAGAATATATTTATTGAGGGAAAGAAAGCTCCTGTCTGAGAGAGGGACAGGAGGGGGGTACCAAGCGGGAAGTCTCTAAATTTGAAGTTTAGAAGTAAAATATATTTAAGGAAAGATTTAAATTTTGTATACTTTTGCTTATTCTTTATGTAAATTAGGGCAGGGTATGATCAATACCCATTTGAACCATCTTTGATTTGCACTACAAAAATGAATTTTAGATGAATTTAATGCAAAATATGGTGTTTGTATTTATAAATTACATCATATTTTAAGTGCATTATTTGTCTTCATTGTTTATATTTTCTCAATTATGTGAATTGTTTTAAAAGTGAAAATAATTTTAAGAAAGAAATCAATAAGGGGCTGGGGAGATAGTTCAGTAGAATAAGTGCTTGCCTGGCAAGCACAAGCGTTCAATCCTTGGTTCTGTAAAAAAAAAAGGAAAAAAGATGAGTCAAATCAGTTGTAACTACTAATTTAGATGGAGTATGTTCTGTATGTCAAAGTCTGTACTAAACAATGTGCATTTATTTATTCTACAAAAAATATAATTATCACCTCTATTTTATGGATGATGAAATCAAGAATTGGAATAGTTAATTGGAATGAAGTACATAAATTCTTAAGTTTTGGAGACAGAATTCACCCCAGATGCTTAGTGTGTGTGGCTGCTCTATTATGTATGTGTGTAATCAGGCACTTTAGACCACTGAGCCATCTTGCTGGCCTGAAGTCTACACACTTGCACCTGGGAGCACAGCACGGTTCTTTGGGAGCTTGACCAGGAGAAAATCACTTGCACTGCTTGCTCTCTCCTAAACAGAGTACTGAAAATGTGGTTTGGACATGTTTGTGTCTATGTGCTGTGGGACCTGAGACAGTCAGGACTTACATGTGTTATTTATTGGTCAGACTCTGCATCTCTGAGGAAAGCAGCTACAGATAGGAAAAGTTAGGGACAAACGTTTATGGGTTTATGAAAATTTTATTACATGAAAAAAAATTTGGCACTGGAGATTGAACCTAGGGATTTCACACTGAGTCCTTTTTGAAGTTTTATTTTGACATAGGGTTTTGCTGAGTTTGCCCAGGCTGGGCTTGAACTTGCAGTCCTTAGCCTCAGCCTTTGGAGCAGTGGTGATTCTAGGTGTCTGCAACGGCCCCAGGCTACCACATTACACTTGATCATTTTAAAGGAAAGGTCTGAGACCAATGAGTCAGTGTCTTGGGTAGGGACGAGATAGATGTCTTTATTTTTGGCTCTTTACAGAGGTGTGTCTAGCATGGATGGAGGTGTATGTGAAGCCATTCAGAGAATGTGACTTGAATTAACTGGGTTCAGTATGAACAGCACTACTTATAGATCTGTAACCTAAACTCTTGAGGTGTTTTTCCCATATATAAATAAGAATAATAAATGTTTTTTTGTGTTTTGAGGATTGACTGCATACATATAGCTTCATTCATGTTGACCATTAATGACTGAAAACATGGTTATATTTTCCCATCTGTTGTTCTTTATATCATATCATCATTACGAGCCTCTCTCACCAGATTGTGATCCTTCAGAGAAATCATAATGCTTTTAGCAAGATCATGTGAGATTTTGTGAATTGAAATTGTATATGAAAGAAGGAAAAAATAATTTTAGCCAAGTAAAGATCATATAATGCCTGCAGCCAAGAGAGGGTTACCTAGTTGAGCTGAAGTTAAAAGGAATCTTAAGTGTGCATATATAAACTAAAGAATCAAATATATATTCCAAATGCCTTGTGTGTTTGGCATGGAATGTGCCTACATCAGAAAATGGTTAGAATCGCCAAGGTGTCATCAGTTAATCAGCAAAGATTTTTCTTTTTGTGATTTTTCTGCTCCTTTTCGGCAACAGCTAATAATTTAACTGTGAGATAGAAGCCTTCCTGATCTTGTTTTTTTTTCCCCTCTACTGAGGATCAAACCCAGGGCCTTCATACTGAGCTACAGCCCAGCTATTTTCTGTTTTTTATTTTGATATAGGGTTTCACTAAGTTCCCCAGACTGGAGTTGAAATTGCAGTTCTCCTCCTTGAGCTTCCCAGCGTTCTGGAATTATAGAACTGTGCCACCATGCCTGGCTTCACTTCTTTTTTTAAGTAGTAAAATATATCTGCCTGAAAATTACCGTTTCACATGTTTTTAATGTATAGTTTAACATGATTGTAATTACACTCATATTTTTGTAAAACCATGATCACCTTCCAGCTCCAGTTTTTCTCTTTCTGAAAAGGAAGATGTTCCCCTAACCCTAACTCCCCATTTCTTTCTGCCTATAGGCCTGGCAACCACAATTCAGCGACTGTGGCTGCTCACAATGTTTTTCATGTGAAGTTGGCCTTACTTTGTTGAGCTTGTCGTCGGTGTCTGGCCACTGTGGCCTGCACTGGAATTCCCTTTTCATGGTGCTGCGTGTTCTTCCATCAGTGTATGTATCTCACTTTGTTTTATCCAGTTTTTTGATCATTGAACATTTTTATTTCCATTCCTAATTCTTTGTCATTGAGTTTCCATTTTTATATCTTGGAACCATTTCAGTAGGCCCTGAATCTAACTATATCTGTTCATTTATTAAACAAATACATGTTAAATGTGTACTCTATACCAGCAATTGTGTGAAAGAGCCCAAATTCTCTCAGTTCTTAGGCCTGTGCTATCCTAGTTAGTGGCTAATAATTCCTTGTGTCTATTTATTTTACTTTTATTTATTTATTTACTTATTTGAGCAGAATATGTTTATTGAGGGAAAGAAAGCTGCTGTCTGACAGAGGAACAGGAAGAGGGCCCCAATTGAGTAGTCCCCCTCTTATGCCCATTTAAATCTAATTAAAGCAAAATAAATAATATGAATTTCAGTCACTCAGTAGGGTGCATTTCAGGTGTTTAGTAGCTATTTCTGGGGAGTATCTATACATTATTGGACACTTGTGCATAGATGTAGAACACTTGACACAGATTTAGAATGTTTTCATTGTTCCAGAAAGTTCTGTTGGACAGTGCATACTTAAAGGGCTTGGGAAAACCCACATAATTGTGGGAAATAAGGCTCCTATCTTTAAACTACATGCCTGTCAAGGGTGCCGCCTATAAGGGCTAATTGCTAACCTCTATTCATCGAAGTTTGAGTGATAAGCCAGCCAAGCAGAGTACTTCCCTGGCCCAGAAAGGTGATGGAACATGTAGCTGAACTCCTTTAAGTCAGTGGCAGTTTTACCCCTCAGGGGCATGTGGCAATGTTTTAGGCTTTTTGTTGTTGTCACAACTGAGATGAGGGTGAGTGGAGACCAGGGATGTTGGTACACATCCCACAGTGTACAGTGCAGCCTTCCATGCCAACAGAGATCAGCAGTGCAAATGCCAGTAATTACAAGCTTGGGAAGTGTTCCTGCTACAGCGTGAGCCACAGATTAAAAACTATTGAAGAAAGTACACAGGAGGGTATCTGGGACCCTTGCAATAGGCTCCACTCTCTTGGAAGGTGTTATGACACACAGCAAGAAGGAAAAATAGCAGTGTAACAGAGATCTGGGGTGGCAGTTGTTGGGAAGGAACAAAAGGGTGGGTGGCAGCCAGAATCTTGGTATCTATTAATTACATCTGTGTCAGGGACAATGGGTGGAGGGCAGTGGGTTTTCTGGGAACAGTAATGGGGACTACAGTGGGCTAGGAAGCACAAAGTATTCTTGTAAAGATGAACCAAGGGGCAATAAGGAAGCTGTAGTTTCCCCCGCAGCTTTACATGCTCAACAAGTCTTATCTTGTCCTGTGCGTACTAACACAGCCTTTAGCTGTGATCAGCTTTTAGTAGCTGTGACCAGAAGAAAGTAGACAATTTCCTCAGTCCAATTTGGCTCAAAAGGCTAGAAAAGGACAGTCTTAGACCTACACTCAGTTTATAATCTGTAGTCCCCAAGAGAAGAGGAAATGAAGATATGGAGAGGGATAAACTCCTGGCAGGTTTTGGGGCTTTACTGCCCTTGTTCTAGCTTCAGTCATTTCCTTTGATTCCAGGAAGGACTTCAGTGTACTCACTGACTCTTTCAGTGGGAATATTTTGAGTTAGGCCTTACGTCTACCTGATACAGCAAGCATCAAGATATGTCCTTGAGCTGGGCATGGTGACGCAGGCTTGTAATCGCAGCACTCGGGAGGCTGAGGCAGGAGGATTGTTGTGAGTTCGAGACCAGCCTGAGCTACAAAGTGAGCTTAAGGCCAGTTGGAACTGCATAGTGAGACCCTGTCTCAAAAAGCGTGAGAAAAAAAAAAAAAGATGTGTCCTTGCATCTTGATCCTTATTTAAAAAAAATAAAAAATAAGAAAATACATTAAAAACAATACAGAATTTTAAAACAAGATGATAGGAAATCAATGACTGTTAAGTTGTCATCTTAAAAAAATCACCATATTTATAAGATAAAACCCTAACAGTGGACTTTGCTGCTTTCATATTTTTATTATTTATTGCCAAATTGTTCCTTTGAAAAGATGCAACTCTTTTGCTATTGCAACTGTACTTGAACATGCCTACAAATTGAATTCTTTTTTTTTTTTTCATACTATCTTTTCTGCCCTGTTTCGCTTATCAGCTTCTCCTCCTGTCCCTGGACTCATATGTTCAGTTAAGGGTAATCTTACCATAGTCTGTGGAACACTCATCACGGAAGTGTTAGGAAGATACAAGCTTTATCCCCTTTGAGAGTACTCCTGAATTTTCCTTTTGGTAGGGTTGTGTGGTGCCACAAGGACTAGCCGCCTCCTCCCTTTTGATTTCTGGCTCAGCCTCATCTACCTAAAATACCCTCCTCATTTTTTCCCTTTCCATTCCCTAGAAGGCTTTTAAGAGCTGGTACTCATCTGTAGTGCCTGAGAAGTTGCAAACTGTAAGCTGGACTTGGGTGCTTGCCAGTACTTAAAGATAGGCATGGTCGGACCCTTGCATTCCTTGCCATTTTAGAAAAGGCAGTATCTGTTTCCATGTAGTGTTAGGAAATGGGTTTCAGTTGTCTGCCTTTGCCTGGCATTTCCATTAGCACTTTGAGTGGGGAGAGGGTTTCTCTTATTTACCTGGCAGAGGACCCAGTTTTACAGCACTTTTGTCTCTCTTTCCAGCTTTGCACTCCCTTTGGGGTAACCTGTAATTTGATTCTGTGCCTACAGAATTTAACTAGGGTACTTTGCAGGTGGAAGCTGACCTGACGGTGTCCTTTTGCTTTGACATCATTGGCATTCCGTCTCCTCAGTGCCCTTCCAGTTCTGAGCAGGCAATGCTGTTCTGGGTTTTTCTCTCTTCCTAATGTTTTGTTATAAAACTTTTTTTTTTTTTTTTTTTCCTGTATTTAGGGCAGGGTTTACAGGATCTTACTCCATAGATGGTAGTCATTGTGATTCTCCTGTTTTCAGTCTCCCAAGTGTTGGGACTACAGGCACGTGCCACCACGCCCAATCTCAATTGCCATCTCCGCACTCCCTGCAGCCCCCGGGGTCAGCACTACCCACCAGGGATGGAACCCCAGCCACTGTGCTCTGCCTAAGCAGAGCTTTAGTCCACTGAGCTATCAGGCTGGCCCTAAAAATTTTAAGTATACAAATAAGTTGAAAGATTTTTAAAAGGCTGTGTGTCCTCTGCTTATTCTGTGCCACTGACACCGTAAAATACTTGTTTTACAGCCTGGCCATCTCTCTGACCATCTTTTGGGCGCCTTTCCCTGAAGAACCATGAGGGAAAGGCATGGTACAGTTAGTTAATTAGCAATGTCTGCTATCCTGCCAGATTGCCAGAGTTTGAATTCTGGCTTGCTTTATGTTAACCCAGGGAGGACGCTGACCTTTCTGTGCCTTAGTGTTATCGTCTGCAGAATGGAAGCAAGTGTGGCAGCATCATAGGGTTTGGTGAGATTAAATGAGTCTGTGTATGTACAGCATGTAGAACACAGGCTTTTACATAAGGTACTGATTATTTAGCACATGCCAGTTACTAAATTTAAATTGATATAATTTCATGGATTAAGAAAAACATTAGTAGCTTTTATGTATTTTAGGGAAAAGCTACTGTAAGCCTGGTACTGTGCAAGACCTTTTATGTGAGTTGTCTCAGTCAACCCTCAGAGCAATCCTAGGATGATTGTTCTTATTTGCAGATGAGCAAACTGATGCCTAGTAATTGGCAACAATGTGTTTTAATCACAGATCTGTCACTTCATCGGTCATAAATCATTGGACTTAATCTCCATCCTTTGCTCTTTCTCTTTTAGTCACAGATGTAGAAACTCAGGATTTAATAAAGTGGCAGAAATGTCTGTGGTTGAATAACATCTTTATCTGAATTCTGAGATTAGGGAGGAGCTCTTTAGTGCTTTAGGCTGTTGGTATGACCTTGAGCTCTTGACAGTCAGTCTTCTAGAGAGAGAATGCTTTGCTTTCTTAGAATCCTTATTCTCATGTACATTTCCAATTCAGTCTTCCTGCTGTAGGGGCAAAGCCTGAAGAGGAATTGCCTTGGGATGTTTTTGCATTGCCATCATTTGTCTACTGTTTAACATCTGTGGTGCTAGAATACTACTCTTAGTCTGTTGTGGAAAGATTAAAAAAGAGAAACAAATGTGTCTCCGGACTCCATTGTAC
Organism: Ctenomys sociabilis; assembly: GCA_004027165.1. Lineage (NCBI taxonomy): Eukaryota > Metazoa > Chordata > Mammalia > Rodentia > Ctenomyidae > Ctenomys > Ctenomys sociabilis. Next base: position 9,028 of record PVKA01024888.1, read on the forward strand.
ATGTGGACATTTTGAGGAGAAGCCACACTCCAGCTGATTATGCTATGGTAAAGTTTTGGTCGTTGTATCTCTTTTATATAGGAATACATCTTCCTATATAAAAAGATTTTTTTTTTTTTAGTGGCTGAGGTTTGGGCTGGGGACAAAACTCAGAGTATTTGCCTAGCATGTACAAGACCCCTGGTATAATTCCTTAGCACTACAAAAATCAAAACAAAACAAAGGGCATAGGAAGAATAGTAGATCTTGTACTTTATGTGGCATGAGCATGAGATACAAATGACAGTTTTCCTAAAAATCTTGGAACTAAGTGACCTGCAAAGTCTGTATGTGGCTTCCTTTAATAGTGGGTGCGCTGGGCAGAAGAACGTGTGCCACATACTTTTCTATAGTTGCTAGTTTTCAGAGGTTGTCAGCAGAAAATCATGTATGCCCTACACCTGTTTCTTGCCTGAGAAAATATATGCAGTGGGTTTTAGCCTTTTTAGAACGTTTTAGTGGAAGGATAATTATGCCTTAGGGTTTTGGCCAAGCATGCTCAAGTCCTTATATGAAGCAGTACTTGGTATTATCATCAGCATCTAGAAATGAATTGTATATAGATGGTTTCCAAGAGCATTTCTTACTTGAAAATATTTCTCTTTCTGGTGTGGCTTGGATATTTAGGATATTGGTTCTTTTGTCTGGAAATGTGGAGGTATTTTCCCAAGGCAGAAGAATGTCAAGAAGGGGTACCCTCCAGGCTGGAGTATGGCTCTGTGGCAGAGCACTTGCCAATAGAAGAGTGGCCCAGGGTTTGCTCCCCAGCACCACAACATAAAGCAAAACAAAGCAAAACAACAACAACAACAAGTAGGAGAACAAAGCAAGCTCCTCCCCCCACCAGAATATTGAGCTGTGTATATTAGTGTAGGTTTATAATCCCAGTAACTCTGGAGGCTGAGTTCTGGCCATTGTTTTATCCCAGGAATTCAAGACCAGCCTGGGTGCCAGTCTGGAAGGGAGGGAAGATAGGTAAGGATAGGTAAGGGCAAGATTTGAACTAGAGATAGTGAGAATTTCTTGATAATTCAAGAGAATAAGGGTGGGGATTGGTTGTTTTGTTTCATTTGGGTTTTAGTTTATAAAGGTAAAGCCATCTCTGTAAGAAGAACTAGTGACCCCTTTTCATCCTCCGAGGAACAGTCTGTTTCATTGACTTCCTGACTTTAGGGATATGAGGCCCTGTTTGGGATGTCCTGGTAATTTCACATGAACTCTTTGCCCACTAAAAATCTGGTTGGCTGTCAGTAGGGAAGTGACTTCTTCCCATCGTTTGGGACTACCATACGTCAGCAGGTTAGGGTTTGGTTTCTCTCCAGTCCTGGTGATTTCTTGGTTCCTGCATGGACCTCTGACCCTGAGGCAGTCACTGGTTACAAAGGCACATCGAGTCAGGGAAGGATACTGAGAGATAAGTAGGGCCATTTCTGTACTTTATGGGTTAAAATTGTATGTGTTCTCAGTTCACAGAATGGCACCTCATGGTTTTCTTTCAGAGAAATGTTAAGGCTTAATTTTACCAGTTTAAAAAAGGGGCTGAAGGTGTTGCTCAATGGAAGAGTGTGTGTTTTACATGTGTGAGGTCCTTGCTTCAGTTCCCCCAACCATGCTAGTTCTGGGCACCTCAGTAGAGGACTGGATTTACAGGATCCAGGAAACTCATCCCTCCCTGGAATCCTGGCTGAGGCACCAAACAGCCAGTGGTCTCCAGCAATCTGGTTAAGCTGCAGGAGCTGCATTTGTCTGAAGTGAGAAACCGTTGATCTCAGTCAGTTAATTTTATTAAATACTGACTGTATCCCTGGGACTGTGCTTAATCTTGAGATACATATGTATAAAATAGGCAAGGGTCTCTGCCCTTGTGGAATGTTTTTCCTCTCTTTTAAGATTGCTGTCAAATTTAAATCAAATAATGCCTATAGAAAAGCTTTGCATAGGACTTTTAAAATTATAAAACAATTACGGAAAAATTACAAGCTGTCTACTTTAGGCTAGATTGTTATTATTTTACCAGCATAACTCTTTTTATTTCATGACTGGGGATTGAACCCAGGGCTTTGCAGTTGTCAATTAAGCACTTTACAATTGCACTATATCCCCAGTCATAGTAACAGAACTCTAACATTATTTTAAAGTCAGCATTTCATTCATTCATTCATTCATTCATTCATTCATTCATTCATTCATTCATTCATTCATTCATTTATTTATTTATTTATTTGTATTTAGTACAGGATCTGCAGGGTCTCACTACACAGATCGAACTGGTAGTGACCCTCCAGTTTTCAGCCTCTCAAGCACTGGGATTATAGGCATGCGCCACCATGCCCAGTCTAAGTTGGTCTTTTGAAACATGTAAAATGTTATGAATGGATGTGGGTTTGTGATACCAGTTCAGCTCCTGACTGCATTGCCTAGGAAGATCTCTGTTCTCCATGGACTATGTTTGTAAGCTACAAACCAAGTGCTAGACCTTCTTTTTGATACTTATATCTTCAAAGGGCTCCATCTTAATTGTTTCTCAAGAGCAGTACAGTATGTACTCAAAGATATCTACAGCTTTGTTGAATACACATTATTTTTAGAAAATACTCTTTGATTTTACATTATTTTCTTAATTTATGAGCAGAATCTTCATAAATTTGTTTGTCTTATTTCTAATGCTGCTCAGCAAATGGGAATAGTAGCCTGCAGGGGTATATAAGAGCGCCTCTCCTCCCCTCCAGTCTTTGGAAGCCTGGTGTCATGGAAGTTCAAAAGGCTGTTCTGGGATTTCATGTTAGCTTAACACACAAAAGCACCCTAAATCACTTACCGTTCATGTAGTCTGTCAGTATTTGGATACTTGTATGTCAGGCTGTCCTGTTCTCTGTACTGTCTATAGCATGAAGGAGTTAGATGAGTCTTTGCCCAATGAGAGCTCATAGCATAGTGACAGGGTCCAGAAAGTCAGTGAAGAGGACCTGGTGTTAGGAGACAAGAAAGAAGTGTCTGCTGCTGGGGGCATTTAAACTCACTTCTTAGGATTATTATTTTTATTTTTTTGTAATTGCATAAAAGCAATAATAGGGAAATTATCAGGAAGAAATGGGAGACTTAAAATGGTAAGAGAACCTTTTCCCCATACAGTTCTGCTTAATGAAAATATTCTGTATAGAGTGACACTGGTTCATGAATGCTTTTGTTTGCAAATAATTAGGTGTGCAGACAGAAGCATTTGGAAAGATTTTTGTTTGTGAACTCTTCATTGGGTGACACACAAGTGTGAACACCTTTTCTAGAATTGTGGAACGAATTAAGTTCTTGAATTGAGGTACCACTATATTGTGTGGACAATGTGATCTATAATTTAGATTCTAATACTGGCGTGAAGATTTCTGCCCTCTCTGATTGTACAATAGACTACTATAATTATCATTAGGTGGTTTTTCATCCCTTTGGAGTGCTTCCACAGGTCCTACCTCCTTTTACTTTGGAACAGTCTCATGCCAGTCTTTCTGCTGTTGTTGATTCTTGTTAGTTAGAAACGATCATAAAGACAGATGTCTGCCCACCCTTCCCCCAGCTCTCCTTTCTAGAGATGTCAAAATCCTGGTGCGGAATCTGTGCAATGTGAACTATGACTTGGTTATTGAGGCTGAGTGAAATGGCTGGAGATTTTCCCAGAAGAAGGCTAAAACAGAGTTGTCTAGACATCACTTTCTTCTTATCTTGTCAGGCCTTTCTGAGAGTTTTCCCACATGGGCTCAGAGGCTGAACTGGCTTAAAGCTCATCTGGGATGAGTTTAGATCTCTCCCAAAATGTACTGGGCTGTGGTTGTTGGTCTGAGAACAGAAAGATACTTGTCTCTATTACTGTTAGTATTAAAAAAGAGTCTCTAACCCCTTGTTCATCGGGACTATTAAGCACCTATCATGCACAGATGTTGCATTGTGCTCTGGGGATCTGTAATGGGCAGAAAAGTCATATTGTTTGTGGTGAACCAGTATGGTAATTGTGCAGATTAGAGTATGATGACAACTTGTATGTAAGACCAATAGGAATGGAATGACATTCTCATGCAGCAGAAGATGGAGGGATCTGAGAAAGTAAGAAAGGAGAAATGGAAGAAAAATTTGAACACGGTGAGCTTCAGGTAAGTTTGAACTACATTTGAAATTTCACAAGTTTAAAGGGTTCACAGCCAAGCCATTCAGTTTCAGGGTCTATACCTTTTGTAATTACTCTCAGAGATTTCTAGAGGGTTGGAAATCTTACTTTTACTGTAGTAGTAATGAGATGCACTGGGGGGAAAATGTATTTTTGCTCAGTAGGACCAGAGCATTGATTTTTTTTTTTTTTAAAGCTCTCATATGAGCCAAATTACCAAGAACTGTCATTTTCTGAACAGTTGCTGGAAACAAATCAGCCATGTGGATAAGGACAATAAAGACCAGACAAACCACCTTTTTCCTATAGTCATTGTGGAGGATGGTCACTTTTTAGCCCATTCTTTGGCTATTTTATGCCAGTGTGTTAAATGACTGCCTGTGCAGTAAACCTTGGGCCCTGGTGTCTAAGTCTCTTCTTGAGGAGGATTATTTATATATCTTTTTGATATCACAATTAGCAGCTCTTTACATATAAGCAGTTTAAAACACTGCTGAAAAAAAAATACTGCTGAGCTGAAATTTGAAAGCAGTAACATTTCCTCCAGTGGGTTGTTTCTGCGTGTAAAGAATATTGAACTAGTTTTAGAAAGACTTGTATTTGTGCTTATATTTTGTCCTGTGCCAATCTCAGAAACGTGGTTCTCAAAAGGTTTTATGAATGTTGTTCCTTGGTTTTGGGCTGAATCATAGGGAAAAGGAAGTCCTGTAATACTTAAATTACAGTGGGTGAGTTCTCAAAAAAGTCAGCCTGCCTGGGTGAGCAATACCAGCCTCCAGGGCCTGGGAGTCCCCTGCCCAGAGGTGATGCCTCCAACTTCATCTTCGCGGAAGAACTCTGTGTTTTGGAACTCTGAGTGGATGGATTCACTCAGCATCAGTTCTTTTGGTAGTGGTTTTGTTTCCATCATTAATTTGAGAGTTGTCCATGTTGCATGCAGCCATAGTTCATTAATTTTAAGTCTGTATAATAGTTCAATAACATGTACATATGTACAGTTTCCTATGTGCATTTTGATGATGTTTGTGTTGCTTTTAAGTAAGAGCTACTATAAATAATGTGATGATGACGACCACACATGTCTTTTGGTGTACATGCAATATTATTTCTTTGTGGTGTGCCCTAGAGTTGTTGCTTAGTCATAAACTGTGCATTTATCTGATTCCAGTAAATTATTCCAAACTGTACTTTGTGGTGGTTGAGTTTACATTTCTTACCAGCAGTGCAGTTTCTAGTACTTTACATTGTTGCCACTGTTTGGTAGGAACAAATACAATTTAGCTGTCTAAAATTATGGCTACTTTGAACTGGTGACTTTCATTGAAGAACTGGGGTTGAAGTTTGGACATCAGAAACTCTGAGTAGCTTCAGCCTATATCCTAGAAGGGCCACTTAATGGTTGGGGTCTTAATTCTTGGTGGAAGTCTTAGATCTTAGCTTAAGGAATCTTTTCATAATATCCAAATGCCACTGTCAAACTCTATAAAACTTAGACAGTTATGTAACCTCTGCAAATTTGAGTCTCTTCATCTGCAAAATGGGAGTCGTTTAACATCCTCAGTAAATATAGGAAGTCTGTTCATCATCCTGCCAAAAGCCCTTAAATTTTTGGATTTGATCATTTTAATACAAAGATGATGAAGTCATCATGTGAAGGAAGAAGTACCTGGTCATGACATTGTTTTGGAACACTCCCATCTATGCTTATTTTAGTTTGTCTATTTTTAGGGGAAACAGTCATTTCAGCAAGAGCAGTAGGCATCAAAAGCTGGCATGTCCTGTCTGAACTGCCTGGTGGGTTTGATGTTCGGATGTGTATTTTGAAGGATGGCTGTTTGCTTTTCAGCAGCACCCGTGCCTCCATCCTGGGACTGCTATGAGACACAGGACAGCAGGGAGGAAGTCATCTTCTGTTTGGGTCTTGACGCAGAGTGGTTTATTTTTCCTTTGTCAACTCTCTACATCCTCCACTGAAAACAAAACACAGCCTACATCATGGGTAAATATTGTGACTGGCAGCCTAGTGTTTCTGCCGCTGTTCTGTCCTTGCCTGCAACTGTTCAGTGATCAGAGGTGGCACCCTGAAAATTCAGTAGTGTAGTTCTTATGTTTGAAAGATAATTGAAGTGATTTCAGAAATGAAAATGGGACATAAATGAGAGTTGCAAGGCAATTTTTTTTGAGACAGGGTCTCACTATGCAGTTCAGGTTGGCCTAGTGTTCAGTTTTGTAGCCTTCAGGCCGGTCTCAAACTCACAGAGATCCTTCTGACTCTTCCTCCCAGGTGCTGGGATTATAGTCATGCACCCAGTTCCTGCAAGGCAAACCTTATGATGGAAATAATGAGACATTTTATGGAGGAAAAGGTGGAAAAGAGAGTTAGGCCTGTGCTGCTTCTTCCAGCTTCCAGGCTTTTCAGAGACACACAGGTGTGCTGTGAATGAGAACCATGCCTCTGAGCCCAGCCCTGCTCTGCTCCCCTTTGCCCTGTGGGGCAGCGCTTCCAGGAAACCAGCCTGTTGGGGAGGGTCAGAGGGAGCATCCTGGAATCAGGAGGCAGTGACAGTTTGACCTGGTAGAATTTCATTTCTAATTAGTGAAAGTTATTTTTATCTGTTTAAAGACTTAAGTATCTGGTTGTTTTTCCGTTTTCTTCACATCTCCCTTCTTGTTCTTTCTCTCCATCCCTCTCTCTCTTGTCTTTTTGTGTTTCATTTATCTTTCAAAAAGTAAGTGAAGAGAAGCTACATGAGTGGTTGAAATTTATGGCCTCTGAACTTGTATAACAAAAAAGGATTTTCCTCCACATATGTGAGCTCTTATAAACTGAATGATTTGAGGCAAGTTGCTTACTTTCTTGAAGTTGCAGGTATTTCTCAGTGGAGACAATTATTACAACAATTGTTTTATGAATCAGGTTAAAAATGAGAAACATCAAAGAGATGATCCCAGCACTCCAGAGGCAGGAGGATTTTAAGGCCAGCCTGGACTACCTTATGAGACCCTATCTGAAACAAAATAAAATACCCCAAAGTAACAGTTGTGTGAATTGCAAAAATAATTACAGCTGCCCTTGCCTCACAGTGACTCAGTGTAACCTCTTCTGAGTATTTGGCATGTATCAGTTCTCACATTCTAACAGCTGCGCTGTGTGTTAGGTGCTGTCAGGTACAGGTGAAAAAACTGAAGCAGCAAGTGAATGTTTAATCCAACTAAAATGAATTAGTTAATAGGTGACAGCCACGGCTGGGATTTGATAACTTTCACAGTTTGGCATTGATTCCTATGTAATTTGAAGCAATAGACCCAAGATTCTGTATACCACAGTATGTGAAGCTTGCAAATTTTATGAGACATGATAGTATCTGTAGCTCCATTTGGGTGAAAATTTGCCCACTTGACAAGAGCTGACCTTGCTGCCTGACTTAGTGAGGGGTGGGCTTGCTTTTGGAGCAGCCCAGTTCTGGCTGGCTTGCTGCCTAGGACCTGGCTTTCTTTCCCACAAAATAATTTTCTGAGAAAAACTGTGGGAAACAAATGACTTCAGAGGGTTTTAGAAACAAAAATGCAGACTCTAACAAATTTCATCTGGCTCCAAAATGTTGTTATTCTAGATCCTGAAAATATTTTCTTATAGGATTATTCCCTCAAGGTTGTTAATCTGAGAATGATTCAGCCCTAATAGACCTGACTTTTTGCCCCTGGTATTGGAATCTTGTGTATTTGAGGGTTGGAATGTAGGGGTTGAAATAAAAATATGTCTCCGGAGGAAATGAAGTCATTTTATTTAACATTATAACTACTATTAGGGTACTATCATTGCAGAAAGGGAATGCCAGTTCACACAGCCACGATGAAGCTTTTCAGTTAGTCCGAGACTTTTCATGAAGTAGCAGTAAGTTTTCAGTGCCACAAACATATGTGGAGTTATGTTTATCCTAAAGATTTTTGCTGTAGTTAAATTTTGCCTAATAAACATTGTCTTTCTAGGTTATTGCAGCATTGTTTGGGTTTGCTTTTGTGCTACAGAGCAGCAGCAAGTTGAGATGGTTTTGCACTGTTTATTATCTGAGCAAGGCTATTCTGGCTCTGTAAGCCAGGTACAACAGGGAGTCAAACCTCCGTTTGTTTACTGGAGGGAGGAATGTGGTTGTATACCTGTCTCCCTGGTTACACCTGTAGGGCGGGTTGCCTGGCTGAAACCCCACTGCTGGGTGCTGGCAACTGAATGTTAATAGTGACTGGACTCAGAGGACTGAGGTTTCTGTGTTCTCCTCTTGCAGTTTAAGCCTCAGTTGTGTGTGTAATCTCAATTACTCTGATGTGGTGAAATCGAAACTTGGCTTATCATCCCAGCAAGATTCTTCTGGAGCATATTTTAGATAAGAGTAGAAAATATGTTAGGCTGGCCATGAGCTGCACTTAGATGTAGAAGAGCTTTATCTTTTGTTACAGAGAAAGATGTGGTTTAATTTGCCAACCTTCTAGTGTGTAGGCCAGAGGATGTATGTAAAGAAAGCCTTTCTTACCTTACCTGGTTTCAATTTTTCAGCAAGCAATTTGCAAGCAAGAACAGTGGCGATGGTTATGTTGTTTCATTTGTAGTGAGTAGAATCTTAAGGTTCCATGTTCTTGTTTGTATTGCCTGTTTCTTGGAAACATCAGACACTGCTGTCTCTCTTGACCTCCCTTAATCTTGGTCAAGGTGTATAATCGCTCTCTGAGATTCAATTGTCTCATTTGTAAAAGGGGACAAAGTTAGTGGTACTCAACTTATAGTGTTGGGTTTCAAAGTTAATGTTTGTAGTATGCAGAATAGTACCCCCAAGCACAGGCATGGGGGTTCAATCCTGGGTACCACAAGCCACATCGGCCTTGCCCACAGGTGCTCTGAGCCAGCTGTCGAGTCTGGGTGTGGTAGTGCACACCTGTAGTCCCATCTTGGGGGAGGCTGAAAACAGGAGGTTCATTATGAGTCTGAGCTGTGTCGTGAGACCCTGTACCAAATACATAAATAGAATAAAATAAAATAGGACTTGGCACATGGTGTTACAGAAGTGTTTGTAAATGAAAATGAACAATGGGAAATACTTTGCCTAATGAATTGTTTGAAGTACCACTGATATTTTTGATAGCTTTCTGGTTGCTCAGTATTCATCTGATTATTGAAAAAAAAAATCACCATTATATCCAAAGAATAGTTGGTATTTAGGATTTTTTTCTTTTTCTAAATATACTGTCCTTGCTGTTCTTCCTTTTCCCTCTACAAGGCAAGAGTATCAGAAAACAGTAAGTGCATATACTTCCGTATAAAACTGGTTTGGCCATGTTCAAAAGCAGGAATTATGAGTCATGAATAACAAATGAATAGAAATGAGCCAAGGTAAAATGACATCCTAAGGATGTGGAGGTCACTGTCAAACTCACAAATCATCAGATACCAAAACAGCTTTCTTAATTTGTTCCCAGGTCCACAAGAGATGTGAGAGTAGAACTTAGATCCATAAAGTTGGTAAAAATATCTGCGTTTTTGCTGACTCCTGACTGGTATTAATGTGGGTGGTACCCCACGGTGACATATGAAATAATCATGACTTGGTCACTAATGGTAATGTTAGATATTTTACTATCTTCTGGTCTCATTTATGCTTATCTACAAATTGTAATAGTTATTAGATACATCATTATTTAGGGTTCGTTAATGCCTTAACGAAAAGCACTTAGCTTTTTTTTTGTGTTTGTAGTGCAGGGTCTATAAGGTCTCACTGCACAGATTATACTCCCAGTGATTCTCCTGTTCTCAGCCTCCCAAGCACTGGGATTACAGGTGTGCACCACCATACCCAGTCTCAACCTCGTCTCAGCATGCCCCAGGGTCGGAGCCAGCAGGGCACACAGGGAATCAAACCCCTATCCACTGTACTCTGCCGAAGCAGTGGGCTTCTTATTCTTTACCCGTAGTTCCAGTGTCCCAAACTTTCTAGTCTTGCTGATCCTCAGCAACAGGGATGGAAACTGGAGGGCAGTTTCTGGTTGGTTTTCTAAGATATTTCTGAGTTCTGTTATCTTTACAAATAACATGAAATAATTTTGGGTATTTTTTATTAATCTTTTTATAAAATGAAAGAAACATCTGTGATTGATTAAGGAAGGTGGTTGTGGCTTGGTGGTTCTTGGGGTTATGTTTCTTTCTTTCTTTTTTTTTTTTTTTGGTTTTTTAATCTTGTGCTTTAAGTTGAAACATTCTCAGATGTTTGCACGGAGCATTCTCTTCCAGTTTTGAGGAGTCTGTCCTGTGCAGGTGAATCTGTGCGTATGTTCTGTGCAGACTATACCTTCCCCCTCCCCAGCCTTTGCTTCTTGGGTTGTTGTTAAGTTGGTTTTATTCTAATGATTCATGTTCAAAGGGAAAAGAAAAATACTCTTAAAATTTGTTTTAACTCCTCCTGAAATAAAAGTAACAAATAAAAAAATGCAATGTGAACAACATAAAATTTTAAATATTCCAGGATCTAGTTTAAAAAGAGTTTTTAGGAAAAGGTGAAGTTAATTTGGATAATACATTGCTTTAACATAAATGTATATAAGATATCAGTTTAGCAGTTTGCTATAATTAAAATTGTTTGTGAGATACTTGACTTTTCTTCCATGTGGAGTGTTTGAGTCAGGTGTGGCTTTGTACTTAGAATCCATCTTGATTTGGATGCTACAGTTTCACTGGTATACTTACATTTAACAAACTTCTGCGCCAAACATGGATTCAAGTGATTCTATATGAAATGAAAAGTTTTGCATTCTCTACACTCAGTGATTTAAATTCAAGCGAATGAAGATAAAATAAAAATGTAAAATACTGTTCCTCAGTCATACAGCAAATCCCCAGGGACTGCATAAGGCTACTGGTTACCTAGTTCGGCTTGCTTCTCCAGTCAAATTGGACACAAAACTGTCCCCAGGAAAGCAGAGTGCTGCACAGGGTTGGAACAATGCCTGAAGATATAGCACATCCTCTTCCTTACTTTGATGTTTTTAGTGAAGCAAGTGTCTATGGGAGTTCTTTTCTTTAAGGCCTGTCTTGCATTCTCCCTGTCCCTGAGTAGGCCTTGACCCATTCATTAGTGATATTGGTGGTGATGACCACAGTACTGCTGTGGGGGCTTGGGCTAACCTTGGGAAGCATTTCCATTTAAGTGATGGCTTTTGTACATCAGTTGTATTTGTTTTTGTGATACTGGGGATTGAACTCAGGTCCTTGTGCTTGCGAGGCAAGTGCTTATTCTACTGAGCTATCTCCTTGGCCCTGTAGAGCAGTTGTTGGTAGAATTTTATAATTATCATTTGAGGTGACTGAGGATGGTTATACAAATTCTTGGAAAGCTTTTGTTTTTCCTTGAGCAATCTTTGGTATAATTATGGAGATTGATTATATGGGGAGTTTTAGACTTTTTTCTTTTTTTAAAGTAGTGTCTTCCAGAAACATTGATTGGCTAGACAAAATATAACCTTTTTAATTAATCCTCACCTAATGGTTTACATCAGAGTGCATGCAGGGTACAGGCCTCGTCTTTTAATTTTTGGGAGAGTGCAGAGATCTACAAGTCCACAAGGAGGACCTTGACCACAGGGACATTGAAAGAGTCCTTGCTTTCAGGCCCCTGGCTAATGTTATAAATGTGCACTTCCTTTCCAGAAGCATTCTGTGAATTTGAGTTAGGTGATTATATTATGGCAAAAACATACTTTTGCAACATTGAGGAATGAAGTGCTGAACCAAGGTTATAAGTTAGGAGAGTCTTATTGGAAACAAAAACAAGAATAGCTCCTGTGTGTGTGTGGCTACTGAGGCTCTTTGTCAGGGGTAATTTATAAAGCATGGGTACAGTATCAGTCAAACTACAATCAGCATCTAGTCTTACAAGTAGTCAGGAGATTCAGCCTAAGCCCAGGCCCAGCGAGTGTGTGGGAGAGCTTCTGGCCCTCCTGCCTCTGCAGGACCTCTCTGAACCAAACCCAGGCACACTGCATGAGTGAGCTGCACCCTCGGGACCTCTCCACCCCTCTGGAGCCCATCTCTCAAGCCCACTAAGTGAGTGAGAACTTCTGCTGTGCTCTTGGGACCCCCCAGATCCAGCCCAAGTCCAGGCCAGGCTAGTGTGTTGGAGAGCTTCTGCACTCCCTTGAGCCTCCTGAGCCAGTGGCATAACAGAGGGACACAACAGATTCATTTCCAAGGGCTGCAGCAGGAAGGAGCTGAGCACAACAGCTAGACTGAAGCCAGGCACAACTGAATAAACGCAAACTTAATGGATCTGCACCCAAATTACAGTAAGTGCTAAGGTTATGACTGCACCAAAACTCTACACTAAAGATCAGTGGGCAGTGCTATACGAAATGACAAAGAGAAGGAGCAAAATGCAATCTCAGGCCTTGAGCCCACCCAGAACAAGGGCAGAGGACACTAGCTCAGGTGAAATGTATGAATTAATAGCATCTGTAGTAAAGAAACAGCAGCAGAAAGGTATAGAGGAACTCAGATCAGAATTATTCTCTGAAATAAAAAAAGAAATCTTGGAATTACTAGTCAGAAATAAAGAAACAACAGTAGAAAGGTATAGAGGAACTCAGACCAAAATTAATCTCTGAAATAAAAAAAGAAAACTCAGAATTAATAGCGTCTGAAGTCAAGAATCAAATGCAGAAACATGTAGAGGAAATCAGATCAGAAATAATCTCAGAAGTAAAAGAATTAATAATTGCTTCTTACAAGTAGTCACTTAGCTGATACTGATTTAATTGTCGAGTCAGGGGCTGGGGAGATGGCTCAGTAGAATAAGTGCTTAAAGGGCCTGAGTTTAATCCCTTGTTCCACAAAAAACAAAAACAAAACCAAACAAACAAAAAAACACAAGTCAGTCACATAGTAAGGGTAGCTGGAAAAACCAAAGCTTTCAAGGGAGGGGAGTATGGATCCCAGTGTTTTAGTGAACCTTCTCTGTCTAATGCCTCGCTGGGCTCCCTGTACCAGGTGGTGCTGATTATAGTAGAATCTCAAGTGGCTGTGTCTGTGGCATGCAAGTAGGCCTGGCTCTTGTGTCCATCTTGATGCCTTGCTCCCCCTAGATATGCCTGAAGCCACAGTCTCTGTGTGTCTGGTCTCCTGCACTGATGTTTTCCAGGGCCTAATCTCTCTCTGACTACATATTAACTTTTATCTATGATATTTTTAGCAGTTACAGAGTTGCCCCTTGTGTGGTCTAGCTCTACTTTCATTTCTTGTTTGTCTGACTTGATACTTCATGTGGTTTTTTCATTTCTTTTAATTGAAATTCATACACTGTGTGAAAAAAAACCAATAATGTTACTAGTTTAAGTATAACACTGGATCCTAGATATAAAACATTAAGAAACTTTGTCCATGTAAAGTTATAAGAACTTCAGAGTAGAGGTTCAGATACTACAAATAAGGATACTGTCTCTGTGACCCTTGTGCTGTATCTTGGCACTTGGGAGACAAAGTTGAGCAGTTTGGGGCCGTAGAGCCCTAGAGGGGTCTCAGGTCAGCTGAGCTGGACCATTTGTGTATTATCATACTGCTAGGGCATCTGAAAGAGAAGATATATTTCTCATTCTTGAGTTAGGCAGTGAACTTGAACAAGTCCAAATGATAATAATCATGAAAGATTAATTTGTGAATAGATTTTGCCATTTTTTCTTCAGTGTGGGCAGCAATATTTAGCCAAGTAGTAGTAGTAACAGAAACAGCAGTTGGTATTTATAAATTCATTCAACAAATACCTGTCCAGTGTCTACTGTGTGTCAAGTACAGTTCTAGAGTGTGGGGACCCAAGTGTGGGGCATGGCTTCATTAGGAAGATGTTGGAAGTTGGATGTTGGAAGTCTAGGCATCTGGGGCTCAGGGCTGAGGCACAGTGTGTTCACAGTGAGTGAATGCAGCCTGCAACCTGTGCCCAACGAGGTGTGGGTGTACAAGTGCTGGTGTCCAAGGAGGATGCAGTCAGGGATGGACAGCTGCTTGTTTGTGTATCTTTTCCTCTGTGCTTTACTGACTGCTCCTATGGCTGTTTCAGGTTGGTGACTGAGTGGCTGGTGGAGATGGGTTGAGTCAGGTCACCTTTCTTTGGGAGTAAAATCAAGCTACAGGATTCCTGGAGGCAGTGTGGCATTGTGGTCACGCTGTGTAGAACTTGTTTACCCAATGGCTGCCAAGAGATTTTATGATTTTAAAATCATAACAGATTTTAATGGATGCTGAATATTTCTGTGCATATGTGCCTTTTAAAATCTATGGGTTAGAGGAAGCGACACAAAAGGTCATGGGAGCCCCGGCCCTGGCTGTGCCAGACTCTGGAGAGACCCGCGACCCATGCCAGCCGCCTGCTGCAAGCAGCCCACATGTGTGGGAGTTACAGTCATGAGTGATGATGGTTCTATTGATTACACTGTTCATGAAGCCACCAATGTCTGCCTGATAGTTATCTTGTTAGCTTTGGCCTCTTCATCTGTGCCAAGAGGAATATAAGGAGAATAGAAGAAACTTTGACAGAACCCAACTTTTATGACACATGAGCAAAATTCATTTACAAGACATCAGCTGGAAATGTATTCCATCTCAAGGAAGTATGATTATCAGCAGCCACAAAGCCAAGCTGCCAGTGTGCAGCTCTCACTGGGATGAAACCTCAGAAGATGAGCAATGTAAGTAATTACTTTAGCTACGGGGACCTGTGATTTCAGCGCTTGGGAGGCTGAGGCAGGAAGCTCACCAATTGAAGGTCAGCGTGGGTTATATATTGAATTCAAGTCCAACCTGAACTATAAGGCTATTGAGTCCTTGTTTCAAAAACCAAAAATTAAGAAAAGAATTTTAAAAGAGTAATTGTGAAATAGTATAATAACAAATTCCTACTTTCTTCTAAATCATGAACATTTTTTTAAAAAAAGAAACAGCTTTTGTGTGTGTAAAATCATTTTATTTGGGACTCTCCCCCCTTTTTTTGGTGTTAGGTTTTGCATTTTAAAATCTTTTCTCTCTGTCATTTGTTACACCAATACAAATGGATCATAAGGCTTGAAGACACAGAGCCTGCACCTCCCAGAATGTGGAGCTCGCCTGCTGAGCACCTTTGACTTCTTCATGCTGCAGTCAGGGAGAGATACAAACATGGAAAGGCATTCATGCCAATTTAATTAAAATAGTTTAGGAAAATTAAAAAACAGAAATCCAGTCGTTGGAATAACTTCTGTTTAGATTGCTTCTGTGAGGTGGGTTCCAGCAGCTCTGGCGGCGGGAGGAACGGCAGCTGTTGAGCTGCGTAGCTCCGCGAGGCTCCCGTGCGCCTCGACCCGCAGCCTCCACACGCGTCCCCCGCGCTGCCAAGATGCCCAAGAGGAAGGTCAGCTCGGCCGAAGGGGCAGCGAGGAGGAGCCGAAGAGGAGATCCGCGAGGTTGTGGGCTAAACCTGTTCCAATTAAAGTGGAAAGGAAGCCAAAAAAAGCAGCGGGAAAGGATAAAAAAGTACAAGCAAAAGGGAAGAGGGGAGCCAAGGGAAAACAGGCTGAAGTGGCTAATCAAGAAACCAGGGAAGATTTACCTGCGGAGAACGGAGAAACTAAACTGAGGAGAGCGCAGCTTCTGATGAAGCAGAAGAGAAAGAAGCCAGGTCTGTTGAATCACGCACCGTGTCTTACCAGTGCTCCCTGCCCCCCTTCTTGTACAATCCAGAGGAATATTTTTATCAACTATTTTGTAAATGCAAGTTTTTTAGTAGCTCTAGAAACATTTTTAAAAAGGAGGGAATCCCACCTCATCGCATTTTTTAAGTGTAAATGATTTTTTTTAGAGGTGAAATCATTCTCTGGTTGTTTATTTTTTGGTACAACCAGAAATAGTGGGATATTGAATTATGGCCAGCTTTGACTGTCTTGGGTGTCAGCTTAGCATTCCATAGGTGGGGGTTAGTTTTATGTCCTGCAATACAAAGCATACTAAATGGCAATTTGGAATTACAGTCCTGCATTTAATATGTCTTGGATACTTTAAGTGACTTCTATTCCCATGTTTTTAGTAGATTGTTTCCTAAAGAAAACTACATCCTAATTGTTGCCCTGTCAGACCCGTGTGCTGTAACATCTTTGGTAGTGGTAGTCTGGCTTGCCTCATTTTGTTAATGTGCTGTGAAAGGTCAAAAAATCTGAATACGGAGTGTATGTGGTACAAAATTGTGAATTGGTGGGACTTAAGTAACACTTTGTCAGCATTTGAAGGTACCAGATACATAATCCTCTTACAGAAAATTTGCCTCTAAATTTGCAGCTGGAAAGTCACTGGAACAACTGAAGAACAGTACATGGCTTTTTTTGGTATGTGTGTTACGAATTGTGTACGAAGTGAATCGTGTACTGATCCTCAACACAACCAATAAATCTCAAATATTGAAGACAAAAAAAATAAAAAATACATTGCTTCTGTGAGAAGTGCAGTATCAACAACAGAGTAGTTTCCACGCTTCATACTCTTATTAGTGATTTAAGTGACTTAACGCTCTTCTTCAGAGTGTGTATGGTACATTATATTGTCTCCATCTGGTAGCGCACCCATGTGCTGACCTTAGAAGCTTCTGCGACAAAAGTCCTTACCCGTGTTTTCTGTAGTTCTGTTATGTTTTGATTTTTATCCCTTTTTTCCCACTACATGGGGCTTCTTTAAGCCATACATGGCCAGGCTGTAAGACAGATGGACCCTTGGGCGGGGAGATAGCTCGGTGGCATGCATGCCTGCCTGGCAAGCACAGGGTCTCTAGTTCAGTGCCTGGTACCACATGCCATGCCAATCCTGGAACCCAGGTGTGCTGTGCTGGCCCTGGAACCAGGCATGGTGTGCTGCATGCCTGTAATCCCAACATTAGGGAGGCGGAGACAGGAAAATCACTACTAGTACGAACTGCGTGGTAAGACTTTGTACCCAAAATAATAGAAAAAGAAAAAAAAAGGCAGATGACCCTCCCTGTGGACTCCCTTCTGTAGCTGTTGGCAGCTTGCTTTACAGTCATGTCAGCGTCAGTTTGTAATGCTACTCTCTGCTTTTACATTTGTTTTCCTTATCTAAAAAATTTCTGTTAAGTACCATTTTATACTGTACAATGGAATATTTTTGTTTTTTATGTTTTTTAATTAAAAGCTGGTTGGAACTAGTGGTACCAGAAGTTCAGCTATCTAACTGAGCTAGCTTTTTTAAATTTAAAGCTATATTTGATATTAAGAGTTAATTAAAAATAAAGTATTTCCTTTTCATTATTGTGAAACTGAATATAACCTTTAATTAAAATTAAGCTTTAGAGCAAAAAATAAAATCTATGGATTAAGCACTGATATCCTTACTTCTGATGTAGTGACTATTTGTACAAACATATTAAATAAACTGAACCAATTTGAATCACACCCTTTTTATTTTATTTATTTATTTATTTTTTGGCAGAACCAGGGATTGAACTCAGTCCCTTACACTTGCCAGGGAAGTGCTTATTCTACTGAGCCCATGAGCCATCTCCCCGGCTACACCCTTTTTAAAAAAAAGAAAAGAAAAAAAGAAAAAGAAAACAAAAGCATCCCAGCATTTAACCTTGGAGTTAGATGGCTTCTGAATTTCCCAAGCCTTCTCAGGCCTCTGGGCCTAACTAAAACTGTAAGTTAGTAGGTAGGTACCATGTGATTCTTAATCCTGTTTTGAGTGACTACGAGCTCTGCATGGGCCTTTGGATTCTAACAAAGGGGAAATGTGCTGGGCAATTTATTCAGGCTGTTACAATAAGGGCACTTCTGCTAATGAGGAGAGACTGTTAGACCAGGAAAACAAGATTTTATGAAACATAGGTCCCTGAGGAAGGGTGAGATGGGTTGTAGGCTTTGCCAGGACAGTGGTGCTTTGCTCTCAGTCCTCTTTCTCCACTCATAAGCATTACAAAACAGAGTGAACACGTGTTGAACAAAGCTACTTTCCTTTTTAAAAAAAATTTTTTTTTTATTTTTTAAAAGAGTACAAATACTATTAAAACATAAAAATTACAACAAAGTAAACATGCATGTAAAATTGGAAGAAAAAAGAAAAAAAAAGAAATGTATAAGAAATTAAGAGAAAAATTACAAACAATTGAAAACAGGAGACAAAACAAATTAAGCATTATCTGTTCCTTTCCAGAGATCAGCAGAAATCCACATTAGTTGTCCAAACCATCCAGTTAACATACACAGATAAATCTCTTTCCCCACTCCCTCTTAGGTCCTTCTCCTTAACTTAGTAACTCTGCTTTTGAATAAGTTCATTCCCTTTTCCCAATATCTATTGCACCCTTCAGATTCCATTTTCTCTTTCACGTTCTCATATTAAGGAGACAATACAATGTTTTCACATGCAGGTCTGATTTATTTCACTCAAGAGTATGGTCTCTAGTCGTATCCATTTACTGACAAAAATTTATTCTGTTTTATAGATGAATAATAGTCCATTTTGTAAAAGTACCACATCTTTATCCATCTCTCAGTTGATGGGCATCTGGGCCATGTCCAGGATGTAGCTATGACAAATTGTGCTGCTATCAACATGAGTGCACATACAGTGTTGTGGTATAACGTTTTCCGTTCTTTTGGAAAAATACCCAGGATTGGAATAACTGGCTTAAATGGGATTTCCAATTGTAGCATTTTAAGGAACCTCCATACTGATTTCCAGTGGTTTACCAGTCTGCATTCCCGCCAACAGTGGAAAAGTGTTCCTTTTTCTCCACAGCCCCTACAGCATTTGTTATTGGCTGAGTTTTTTTTTTTTTTTTTTGGACATCTTGGCCTGCCCAGAGGTGGCACTGGCACAACATGTGGTGCTGGGGCTCGAACTGCTGCCTCTGCACTTGCCTAAGGTTGTCTAGGCAGGTACTTTAGCCGGCTGTGCTCACTAGCTCTGGCTCACTTCTTTGTGTTAGCCATTCTTTCTCTGGTGAGATGGAATCTCAGTGTTGTTTTACCTTGTAGTTCTTGAATGACCAATGATGTTCAACATTTTTTCATGTATTTATTTGCCATTTGTATTTCTTTCTCTGAGAAGTGTATATTCATCTCAGATGCCCATTTCTGGATTAGGTCTTTAATTTTAGATATCCTGATTTTTAAAAATTCTTTGTATGTTCTAGATAGGAGGCCTTTATCTGAGGGACAGTTGGCTATAATTTTTCCCAGCTTGTGGGTTTTCTTTTTGCTCTGTTGGAGATTTCCTTTTACCAGTACTGAAGGCTGCCTAGAGTCTTCTCAGAGCTACTTTCCTTAGTGCAGGGCTCAGGTAAAGTTCAGCATTCGACAGACTAAATGCTGCATATTATTTTTAAAAAGTTATTGCTGATTACATGCTTATAACATCACATATTTAGGAGGCTGAGGCAGGTGGATCCACTTTTAGGCCAAACTGGACAACTTCAAAGTTGAGACCCTGTTCCAGAATAAAATTTAAAGAGTGGCTGGGGATGCCCAATCATTGTCTAGCTTGTGTAAAGCTCACAAAAAAAGTTACTGCTGATTAAATGTTTTGCTTGAAAGCCTAAAGGGCTTGATAACAAATAGGCAGTCTAGTATTGGTATTGTTGTAGGCAGCGGAGTTAGATAAAAATATTTTTAGGCAGTCAGGCAGAGCCAGGCCCTGGAAAGAAATAATACTGGAAACAAGATGCCAGCAATTCCGGGAATGATGGAGGCTCCTGCTGTGAACCAGACCTAAAGGCCAAACAAATGCTAAAAGAGTAACACCAGGGATTGATATTCTAAATAGGTAGCAGTCACCTGAAAAGACCCAAGTGAGTCAGGAGCCCAACCCCCAAGGGGAATACAGACCCTGTCCTGTATTCATGCCTGCTTACTACCTGACTCACTTCCCCATTTGGTCCTGGGCCCAATCAACTTTACCTGAGCAACGGTGTTTGTAATCCCATTGGCTGACCATAGTTTTGTCCCACCCCACATCCACCTAAGGGTTAGTCCCACATGGTTTTTCCCTATAAAAGTCCCTAAAAGAGACAGCTTCCTGAGCAACCTGCTCAGGACCCCCTTCTGTCCCTCTCTGATAGAAGTTTTTCTATCCAATACAGTGTTTTCCTCAACCTCCGTTTATTCCTAAAATTCATTCTTCAGTTTTATTTTATTTATTTATTTATTTCTGTCTTTTTGAGACAGGGTCTCACTCACTGCAATTCAGGATGGCCTTAAGCTAACTTTGTAGCTCAGGCTGGTCTCAAACTCACAACAATCCTCCTGCCTCAGCCTCCCCAGTGCTGGGATTACAGGCATGCGCCACCACGCCTGGCAGTTCTTCAGTTTTAGAGAACACAAACTCATCCAGGTCAGGTTGGGAGTTTTACTTCCCTGTATCAGTATGAACCAACAATAATTTTCATATAGCTTGCTTCAGTGTATGCATTGATGATGTTAAGATACAAATATAAGGCATTTTCATTCTTACAACTTATCTTCAGAATATAGAGAAATGCTATGTTTATTTTCTGCTTTCCTCATTTATCCTATGTGATTTTTCTAGGCTCTAAATTGTAGGTGGGGGATATTTCAGTCTTAGGTATTCTATTTCTGGTTTTACAAATTTGAATCCTAGAGTTAAAAGTCATAAATATAAAAGGACAGACCTGTTATTGGAGAAGTTTGTTTTTTTGCTTTCAGGAACTGCTTTTGGGTCTAATTCATTTGCAACATTAGGATTCTGTTTCCTTTAAGGACTGTGGGAAGCAGGAACTGAAGCACTAGTTTACATAAAAATAGGCATAAAATGTTATTTACTTACAAGGTACTCCTTGTGTTACAGACCTTAGGTATCAAGCATAATACAGTATAATAAAAAAAAAAGACTTTTTTTGAGCTGTAAATTAAAATGAACTTAGCTACAATGTCTGAAAAGCAAATATGTGAGTTGTAACATTTTGGGTACTGCACACCTTTTTCATCCTTTTGTCAGTTTACATTTTATGTAAAAAGTGTGTTGTGTAAAGGCATTTGTTGGATCAGTTTCTTCTGCTGTCAACCTTTTCTCCCTGTATGTTCTTACTCAGTAGATACCATTTTTAGTATCTCAAATGCTTAGTTTTCTTCCACATGGTAAATATACTTTTCCTTGTCATTCTTTGTCTTCTGATTCACCTGGAGTGGGTGCAGGCTGGTGTTTACATTGCAGGATGTGTGTGTGTGTGTGTGTGTGTGTGTGTGTGTGTGTGTGTGTGTGTGTGTGTGTGTGTCCAGGATACCATTTGCAGGATACAAGTGACTGAAAACTGCAAGGCCTGTTTTTGGATACATGATGTAGCCAACAGCTGACCAGTAGCTGCTGCCAAGAAAAACAGGCGGGGGTGGTTCCCTCTTAGTGGCTACCTTAGTCCCTGTAGAATTTCATTGCCACCCTAACTCTTCTTACTTACCTGAAGAAGTATGCTGAAATTTGTAGATAAGAGAAGGGAGGACAAACAAACAAGCTTTAGTAAAGTTTTAGTATTCCAAGTCAGGAAATAGATGGTAAACTGCAGGAAATGTAGGAAAGCAAATTCTGACTGGCAACAAATGCCCAGGTCAGTGTCTGAATCCAGCAAGAAGCAGACATAAATTTGCAGTTCCCCAAGGCTCTTACACCTGCATTTCCTGTGAAGTAATGTTTTTTTTGTTGCTTTTCTGTCACCGTCCTTTCTGATTTCCAGTCATAATCCTTGATTCCCTCCAAATGGCAGGAAATAAATGTTAAGGCCTTACATCCAGAGCCACTCCAGGTGCTCTCCTCTGAGACCAGCAGATTTTATCCCAGCCAGTGTCCAGATAGGCTGATCTTAAAGTTAGGCCCAGAGAGCTGTTGAATGTGTTTTTCCTCTGAAGTAAAAATTAAACGAGAAAATGGGAAATTTTGGTTATGGATTTTCATGACTATTTGAGAAATGCTATTCCAATGTTAAGGAATTTTAAAAAGTGGTTAGAGCTGTAATGCTTATGAAACCACTGTCATCGGTGGCTTCAGTCATTGCCCTGTCTCCAGCACCTAGCATAGATAGGGCTTGGCAGATACTTGTCACCCAGTAAATTTTCTTGGAATGAACATATGGTCCACAAATCAGTGATCTCAGACTCTCCTGGGTGGTCATTACAAATGCAGATTCTAAGGCACACTTAGGCCTTCAAAATCAGAATATCTGGGACAGAAGCCAATCTTCATTTTTTTGGGTACTGGACATTTTCCTTAGCTGTTTACTTAATTAACTTTTATTTTGAGAGAGGGTCTTGCTGAACTGCTGGGTCTGGGCTTGAATCTTGTATTATATGCATGGGTATACCACTGTGCCTGGCTCTGAGAACCTGCATTTTATTTAATTTGTTTTTTCATTTATGTATTTGGTACAGGGTCACTACACAACTTGGACTCATAGTGGATCCTCCTGTTGTCAGCCTCCTCAGCACTGAGATTACAGGTGTGCACCACCATGCCCAGACTGAGCCTGCATTTTAAAATAGGCTTCCCCAACAGATGGGTTGTGGTCTCAAAGGAGCACTCCTGCCCTAATAATGTGGGGACTATTTCCAGCTTGCTTGACATGTTTCATATGTGTTGGAGCATGAAGAAGAACTGAATGCCTTTTCTATGTAAAGTGCTCCCCAGCACAGCAGGATTAGGCTAATATAATGAATAAGTGAATACCAGTATTATAAAATGAATACTCATTAGCTATTACACATTTTAGTGCTATTCAACAAAGTTAGTACTCTATTACCTAACCATTTTCTTATTGTTGAATTTCTCCCTTTCTTATTTTCCATTGTTTTTCAAAACTGCATGGAGCCAGACTTTAGGCATGTAAACTTTTTTCTTTACAGTTATTTCCTTAATGAGCTGAGAGTTTATTCTAGAACTAGTTTCTTGTACAGAGGATAGAATAGCTGATATGCCCTTTTCATAACACTACATTCTTTTTATGAAGTTATTACCATTTATAGAGCATATTCAATTGCTGCTAGCCAACTTGCTTAACTAGTGTGTTCTTTTTGAAGGATAGAAACAATTCAGGGGTACTTCCTAAAATTTTTCTTAGACATACCAAAACTGTACAATGGAATTGAACTAGGATTCCTAGGCCTTATCCAGGGTAAGCATAGGGTTAGACGTTTATAGAGTCAAAATGAATGTTTCTTCCAGGGTTTTAGTTTTTCTTCATTTAAAGTTCCACAATGAAGCAAAATAGTTAAATACAATGATTCTTTATACTATATAATACTAATCTCTTACAGTGGAAGTAAGTGTTGATTTGCAAAAAATTTAGGCCTCTTGAATTCTATAGAATTGATAACCCAATGCAGATCTTCTTAAGATACACAGAATAAAGTATTATCCAAGTTTGTTTAACCTTTTCTTCAATATATAAGGATATTACTTTCCTAACGAATACTGTCAGCAGGGAATATCTCTCTAAAGTACTTCCTTTTCACATTGAAAGACAGGATTGGTGACTGTCAGTAGTAAAATCGATTTGGGGTTACAAACTAGAATTTAAAGAGACATAATCACACGAACTAATGCCCCTCATATAGTAGGGTATGCACTTCCTAGATTGTTGACTCCCCAAGGTGTGTGCTCTGTGAGACACACAGAGTTTAGGGACAGAAAAGAACATTTCAGAAGACTATTTCTGTATTGCATTTCACAAAAGAAAAACAGAAGTATAGTCTATTTGACATGAAGAATGCAAGCATAAACATTACAATTTATACTTCAAATAATAGAGCTATTTTTCTTTCTTGAGGGCTGGGATCCAAACTCAGGGCCACATGCCTGCTGGACTATGTACCAGTAGTCCCCAGAGCAATATTATTTGTATTCATTGAATGAGGACTTACCTATAATTCACTGTGTGCCAACAATTTTTTGAGCAATTTACAAATATTGATGCTCAAGACAAAATTTGATCCTTGTAACAATTCTTTTGAGTGCTATTATCCATTCTTATTTTATGGATGAAAAGAATGAGGCCTGGACTTTCATTTTATATATTTTACTGTAAAATCAAAAAGTGACAATAATAATTAGTATAAGTTTGGTCTCATGTTTAATAATGATAACGAACAAAAGGAAACCAGTTATATTAGAGTAGAATCATGCCAGGCATTTTTCTGGCCCACAAAAATAGAAGGGGTGGGCAGAAAACCTATATTCAGACCTCAGAATGATCAACTGTCTTACTTAAGGGCTAAACGAAGATGCTTCTCCTCTTCTTCTTCTTTCTTCTTCTTTCTTCTTCCTCTTCCTCTCCTTCTCCTCCTCCTCTTCTCCTCCTCCTCCTCCTCTTTTTTCTTCTCCCTCTCCCTCTTCCTCCTCCTCCTCTTCCTCCCTTCTCC